>CAUYQU010071384.1:0-188773 GCA_963574635.1 Cheracebus regulus | reverse complement strand
TCTGTCATCTTGCCTTCTCATTTTGTTTCATTGAGTTGATCTTCGACCTCTGATATCCTTTCTTCTGCTTGGTCAATTCGGCTGTTGAAACTTGTGCATGCTTCGCCAAGTTCTCGTGTTGTGTTTTTCAGCTCCATCAGTTCACTTATATTCTTCTCTAAGTTGTCCATTCTCATTAGCATTTTGTTAAATCTTCTTTCAAGGTTCTTAGTTTCTTTGCATTCGGTTAGAACATGTTCTTTTAGCTCACAGAAGTTTCTTATTATCCACCTTCTGAAGCCTGATTCTGTGAGTTCATCACACTCATCCTCCGTCAAGCCTTGTTCTCTCGCTGATGAGGAGCTGCAATCCCCTGTAGGAGGAGAGGCATTCTGATTTTGGGTGTTCTCAGTCTTTTTGCACTGGTTTCTTCCCATTTTTGTGGATTTATCCACCTGTCGTCTTTGTAACTGCCGACTTTCAGATTGGGTCTCTGAGTGGACGTCCGGCTTGTTGGTGATGAAGTTTTTTCTGTTTCTTAGTTTTCCTTCGGGGGGGCGCCCCTTCCCCACAGAGCTGGGCCTCCCCAGGTTCAGCTGTGCTTGCTCTCTGTCCTCAGCGCTTCCAATTGCTGTTCTCCTTGTGGGGATGGGACCAGCCGAGCCCTATCAAAAGGGCACCCAGTCCCGTACACTCTGCACCGAGAAGCGCCGTGCCGGGCAAAAGAGTCGCGCTGGCGACCCATGTGGCTCCTTCTCCAGGAATCTCCCAGTCTGTGGGCATCAAAAATTCGTCTGCAATTGCGGCATCCACTAGCTCTCTGCGCTTTCACTGGGAACTACAATCCTGAGCTGCTGCTACGTGGCCATCTTGGATCTCCAAAAGCATTTTTAAACATAGAAAATTAGAAGAACATTTCAGTATGAGATCCACACTACAAGAAACATGAAAGTTTTTCAGGCAGAAAAAAATGATATTAGCTTCAAATATGAATGTATACATATTTGTATACAAAGGAGTGAAATGTGGTCTTCTCTACTTAGGAAGCTGAGGTGGGAAGATCACTTGAACCCAGTTCAAGGCTGTGATGAGTTCATCATATCCCTGAACTTCAGCCTGGGTCATAGAGTGAGACCCTATCTTTAAAGAAAAAAAAAATTGTGATGTGGGATTTATGGCATACGTGAAAGTAAAATGTAGCACAAAGTGTGGGAGAGAAGAAATAAAAGTAAATTATGTGCTTATATAGTTTCTCTAAAGTTGTGTATCGTTTGAAGTTGAACTGATGAGTTAAAGCTGTGTACTGGACTCTGAAGCAATGGTGCCAGCGTGTCTTAGAATGGCTACCAATGAGGCATTTCCTTGTGTGATTTTTTTTTCTTTCTAGTGCAGAAAAATTGTGACCAATAGAATACAATAAAGGTGATGGGGATGTTATTCTATTGATTAAGTTGCTTATTAGGCAGAGGGGGATAGCATGTCACTCTCATACCTCCATTTCTATATATAGCAGAAGCTTAGTCAACTGCACACACACAAAAAAGAGGGATTCTCCTTCTGGCCTGGAAGAAGCATACAACGATGTTGCAAATTGCTTGTGGTAAGTACCACATGGCAAGAAACTGTGAGTGGCCTTTAGGACCTGTAAATAGACCTTAGCTGATAGCCAGTGAGTAGGTGGGGCCCTCAATCAAGCAGCTCTGAGTGGATTAAGTTTCTACAATCAAATCAAAAATAATGCTACCCAGTTAACATCTTGATTGAAAACTTGTGAGACCTTGAGCAGAATGCAAAACCTTGACCCAGTGAAACTGTCTTAAAATCTTGACTTGTAGAAAAACTAAAATAATAAATATATTTTTAAGATTCTAAATTGTGATAATTTGTTATACAGAAATAGAAAACTTTTATAAACTTCTAAAATAATTGTAGCTAACAAATCAATAAAGGAGATAAAATAGAATATAAACAATCGACTAATCCAAAAGAGCAGAAAAAGAGAGAGGAACAAAGAAAAAAATGAAAGGAATAGAACAAATAGCAAAATGATAAGTGTAAACCTAAGCATATGCATTATCACTATTAAATGTCAATTTCTTAAATATACCACTAAAAGGCAGAGATTATTAGATTGGATACAACAGCAAAACAATTATGTTAAGAAGTACATGAAATATAAAGAAATAAACAGATAATGTAAAAGGGTGGAAAAATACACGAAGGTAATATTAATTAGATGAATGCTGGAGTGGCTATTTTAGGGCTTATATATATATTTGGGAAAATATATATTTTTTTAGGCAAAAGGCTATCACCAGAAATAAGAAAGTGATATAATGATAAAGGGTCAATTAATCACGTGAACTTAATCATAAATGTTTTTAAACACCTAATATGAGACTATCAAAATACACGAATCAAAAACTGACTGAACTGCAAGGGGAAATAGATGAATCCATAGTCATTGTTGAGATTTCAGTAAGCCACTTACAATAATTTATAGAACACTGAACCTAACAGCAGAATAGTCAAGCTTTCCCATTGTACACCCAACAGTCAAGTCCATTTTATGGATCATACAATGAGCCTGAACAATTATAAATGAATAGTAAGAGTATGAGTATATAGTCTTTTTGTTTGTAAAGGATCTAAATAACCTCCTACTTGCATTGAATGTGATGATGTATGCCAATGTTGCAGTCTTTTGCTTTGACCTAATTAACTCCTAATTTTTCTTTAGATTTCTGCTCAGATTTTTCAGACACAATCAAACCTTTCTTCACCTATATGCCTATATCAAGCCTCCTTACTGTAGGTTCACAAAGCTCTACAGACTTTTTATCTAGTCACAGTTGCATTTTATATCTGCTTGTAGAATTAGAGTGATACCTCTCCTTTTCTTATAAGCTTATTGAGGATAAAAGTTATTTTTTGTTAATAGCTGATAGTAATAATAGTTTGTTCCACGCATATTGTATTAGGGACAATTTATACAATGCTGCAGTAGGCCATTATGAAGATTTTGGTTTTATATAAAGATAATAGAGTTATTTTTTTAATAGTTGATAGTAATAATAGTTTGTTCTATGCATATTGTATTAGGGACAATTTATACAAGGCTGCAGTAGGCCATTATGAAGATTTTAGTTTTATATAAAGATAATAGAGATCTATTGAAAGTTTCCTCATAATTAGATGGCAAGTCACATTTTAGTATGGCATAGTTAAGCCTCACGGGTGGAAAAATAAAAGTTTGGAAAATGTTATTCAGTGGTCTCAATAAAAAGTGAAAACATTTTTGGATTGTATAATAGGTAATTTGGCACAGGAGATACAAATAAACAAATAGCTCAATATATTTAGGTGAAATAATTCATAGATTTTATCATTCATTGGATATGGATATGTTGGAATTACTAAACTATGTGTAAAATATGTTACTTCACTTTCTGATGGTGCAAATGGATGAACAATTTATTTAAATCGTAACTCCTGGAAGACAATAAACAAATGACAGAGGAAGATCTTTAGCTTGTTTTTGTTGACCTACTTTTTAGAAGTGTTTTAGCTATTCAGGTGTATATTTTTAAAAGACATTTGAATGTGTCTTGAATGGACAAGTAGGTTTAAGGCTTGGAAAAACGTGAGAACTGGAAATGAACATTTGATCATTATAAATATGTAGGCAGTTGAAACTGTGGAGATCAATGGCATTCCCTACGCTGACTATGGAGTAAAAAAGTAAAGAATGCCAGAATCAATATAGTTGAGTAACTGACATATTGTGGATTTGTAGAAAAAGAATGAGCTTCTAATAACAGAGCAGTACCTACAGTGACAAGAGAATAAAGCAAACAAACATAGTGTGCAGTGGAAGGTAGATATGAGGGTATCTGAAAAGATTAATCACCATGCCACATCATACTGAGACATCAAGTAAGATGGATGGAAATGATTGATTAGCAACATGGTGTATTTTTAGTGTTCTTTGTGAAAGATGTTTAATAAAGGGATTAGAACATAGAAGACACAATATATATTAAATATGAGCCAGAATGTATAGAAGCATTAAAGGAAATAAATGGAGATGTGTAATACAGAAAATTCTTAGGAGAATTTTTGCAGAATACACTAATTCTTAAATCAGCAATTATTCACAAACCAATGTTTTAATGCTTTTCATTGCAATTTGTGTTGTATGCATACTTCTAATTTAATGAAAAATGCTTTTCCTATACATTCCATAAAGAATCATCTTGCTTGACTATTAAGAGTTCTTTCTGCTTGATGTGCCTGTGTTTTAACACTGTCTATATATTCTACATTTATGATACAGTGGAGATAATAAATGACAGTTGCTAAAATTCATATTTTGAATAAAGTAGCAGGGGTTGACTTTATGTGTGACAGTTTAGATCCCTTTGATCTATTTATCAAAAATTCCTATAAAGATACTGCCTTTTGAATAAGGTACTTTCCGAATATATCAATGACATCACTGTTAACATATAAATTTAGATAGTGTTTGGTTGAACTAATGACCAAACTGTTCAAGGATAAAACAACAAATTGCGGCCTGGCGCGGTTGCTCACGCCTGTAATCCCAGCACTTTGGGAGGCCGAGGCGGGTGGATCACGAGGTCAAGAGATCGAGACCATCCTGGCCAACATGGTGAAACCCCGTCTCTACTAAAAATACAAAAAAATTACCTGGGCATGGTGGTGCATGCCTGTAGTCCCAGCTACTCAGGAGGCTAAGGCAGGAGAATTGCTTGAACCCGGGAGGCGGAGGTTGCAGTGAGCCAAGTTCTCGCCACTGCACTCCAGCCTGGTGCCTGGTGACGTAGTAAGACTGTCTCAAAAAAAAAAAAAAAAAAAACGAATTGCAAGTCAAAATGACATGCTACAAGATGAAATTGAAAAACAGGACTTTAAACATCATACTGCATAAATTTGCCAACCTATTTCACCCTCCGCTTGGCTCTGATTTTAAGAGATCTAGCCTAATATTCTTGTGAAAATGACTGTAAACCAAATAAAAAGTCTTACTTCTTTCTGTGTTGTCCAATACACCAGCTTTTATTGTTTAGCACATGTGAAATGGCTCCGAAAATAGTACTTATATTAGCACTTAAATAAAATATCAACTATATTATTGGAATATATGAAGTGATCATGGAGGCAAATTGATCTGAGATTCATAGAACATTAAGCAAATATAAGTAAGATACATCTTTGCAATTGTCTATAGGCAAAACACTTCCAGTGCTTAATAAAACATCAAATCCGACATATCATACTTTGGAATCTATTTCTATCGCATAGAAACTTCTGTTTGCTGTGTTCATCTCTCTCAGCATTGTTTTAGGATTCAAAGTTATATTTCCAGATACTCACTTCCTTGAGGCAAGATCATCTAAATGAGTCATGGAAACCCGATGAATAAAACATTATATATAAATATGTGTATATGTTAATATATACATATGTTTCCTTCCTCTCTGTGCACCCATCTCTACATATATCTTCACATGTATGTGAAGTAATATCTTTAAAAAGTAATATCTTTAAATTCACTTAATTTTCTCCTTGACTTCTAACACTAGCCTTTTTCCTCAATAGAATCTCTGATTTTTTGCTTTCAATGTCACATTTATTCACAGGTAGCTAAAATGTAATTTCATTGTGATATTTATTAATTTAGAGGCTTAAGCAATAATGGCTTAAAGCACATGTGCTATAATGATTTCAAAGGATGCCTAAAAATGTAACTGTAGAAATCATTTCACTTTGTGTATGTATAGCAAAACATCAGGTTGTACACCTTAAATGTACATAATAAAATATTCCATATGCTATGTGATATACCTGTCAAAAATGTTTCTTCTACCTTCCTAAATGTAGGAATATTTCTACATTTATATCACATCCATTAACTCATGGATTTTTTCCATATTACTTAAATATTCTCCAAGCAGTCAAAACTTACATAATTTAGCCTGCTGAATTTTTTTTAAAAGATACTTTTGGTAATAGTAACTTTTAAAAAACATTTTTCCAAAACTAGCATTAAAAGATGATGAAATTTTTAATTAAAAAACAAACTTGATAAATATTTCTTTGGTCTAGGTGTTTGAATGCATTAAAGCAAGTTCTATATTCGATCAAAACCTCTAGACAATAAAACAATTAAAATGTTTATTAGGGACTCAGTCTCTTGATGAGCAAAATACTTTTGCTTTTATAAACCAGTGAATATTTCCACTGATTTTATTGTGTGTTTTCGGTGTCACTTTGGGAATAAGGAATCCCCGTTATTTTACCTACATTTTAAAACAGTTTTATTAAAGTAGAAATTACATGCCTAAAATGTATTTATTAGAAGTATAAAATTCAGTGATTTATTACATTTATAGAATTATGCAATAAGCCTTAAGACATTTCCATCACCCTGGAGAGATACATTTTGTCTCTTTACAGTGAATTGCAGTTGTTACTCCCAGGTCCAGACAAACAGTGATACAATTTTTGTCTCTATAGACTAGCCTCTGCCACATATTCAGGTTGTATACAATATGTAGGTATTTGCATCTTGCTTCTTTATCTTAGCACAGTGTTTCTGTGGATCATCTATATTGTAGTATACATCAATAATTTGTATCTGTCTCTTGATGAATATATTTTTACCTGTTCACCAGTTGATACAAATTGTATTGTTCTAGTTATTGACTTTTATAAATAATGTTGCTATGAACTTTTCCTTAAAAGTTTTTGTGTGGGCTGGGAGCAGTGACTGATGCCTGTAATCCCAGCTCTTTGGGAGGCTGAGACCAGACATCACTTGAGGTCAGGAGTTCAAGAACAGCCTGAGCAACATAGCAAGACCCTGTTTTACAAAAAAATACAAACTTAGCTGAGTGTACTGCATGCACCTGTAGTCCAAGCTACTTGGGAGGCTGATGCAGGTTTGCTTGAGCCCAGGAATTCAAGGCTGCAGTGAGCCATGATTATGCACTGCCTTCCAGCCTGGGTGACAGAGCAAGTGCCTGTCTGAACAAGAAAAAAAATAAAAAGTGTGAACACATGTTAACATTTCCCTTGAGTAGATACCTAGAAATGGGATAGCTGAGTCACAAGATAAATAAATGTTTTGACTTTTGAAGAAAATGCCAAGGTATTTTCTAGAGTGGTGCTGCCATTTTACATTACTACCTACATTATATGAGAGTTTCCACTTGTCCACATGTTTAAATGGTGTGTTCAATAATTTTGATTATAACTATTCTAGTGTGTCTCAGGTGGTATCTCATTGAGGTTTTATTGTGCATTTCCCTCCATGACTATACTGTCCATATTTTCATATGTTTATTATCATTTGCATATCCTCTTGAATGAAATGTTCATTCAGATACTTTGCCCATTTTGCAAAAATGAGGTTGTTTTCTTCATGTTAAGTTGTAAGAGTTATTTCTACTCTACATATAAGTATTTTTTTAATCAGATGCATAATTTGCAAAATGTTTTTCCTAGTCTGTGATTTGTTTTTTCATTTTCTTAAATGTATTTTAGGCTATTAAGAACATTTTGCCAAACTGAAGTTTTGGAATGCTTTTTCTGTTTTCTTCTCAAACATGTTTTTTTAGTTTTTAGCTCTGACATTTAATATCTTTGAACCAGGTTCAGGTAATATTTGTGTATGGTAAGAGGTAAAAGTCTAAATTCATCATACTGTATGTGGATGTTCAGTTTTTGCAGCACACTTGAGGAAAGACTATTTTTTCCTTACTTAATTGCCTTGACCTCTTTTGTCAAAAATCAACGGGCCATATAATTTATTGCAATTTTAAATCTCTTCTAGACAACATTTATTCCCAACACAAAGAAATGTCAAATGTTTTAGGTGACAAATATCCTAAATATCCTGATTTCATTATTACACATGTATCAGAATATTACAGCCCCATAAACATATATAATTATTATGTATCAATAAAAATAAATTTTAAAAGATGAATTGGCTGTAAATGTATTTGTTATCTGTTGTCTCAACTGTTTCACTGATCAATATTCCTGTTCTTTCAGCAGCACTACATTGTTTTGATTATTGCGCCTTTATAGTACATTAGGAAATTGGGAAATAAGTGTTTTCCAACTTTTCCATTGACAAAATGCCTTGGCTATTATGAATAATTTGCGTTTCCATATACATTTTAGGAAGGACTTATCAATTTCTGCTAAAAGGCCTGTTGGGACTTTGTTATAGAGATTATATTTAATTAGATTGGAAGATATAAATTACAGTTCTCTTTCTCGCTTTATAAAAGTTTTAATTTGCATTTTCACTTCTATATGCTTGGTTGCCAACAATTTTCAGAAAAGATTTAATTAACATCCTTACTGCATGAAACACTGAACCATCATCACCACCAAGTGTACCCAGGAATTGTTTGGGATTGGTGAGACTGAGTGCTAGGTTGTCAAGCTCTTCTTTATCCACATAAATATCTGAGATACACATATACACATAGAATAGTTAGACTTCTAGAAAAAAAATGTATATTCAAATAACAATTTGACACAATAACCTCACCTTGTTTAAAAGGAAGTAGGAACAAAGTTTAAATACTTTATTCTCAGTAAGATTATATTGACAAAACTAGATATGTTGCTGTGAAACAATTAGGTGATTTTTTTTCTTCATAAAAATGTAAACAAAACTGTTTTGCAGATTTCAAGAGCTAATTATCTTAGTGCTTTGAAAAGACAACAGCAATTACAAAACTGAGATGCATATTTTGATGTTCAGAAAAGGACCAATTTCTCCTGTTATTAACCTGACATTTTATGGATTGCATGGCCAAAATATAAATTTATCAATCCAAAGGCATTATATTAGGTTTTTAAAAATGCATATTTTCTTATTTAGTTGCCAAAAAGAAACTCTTAGAATTGACTTTTATTATTCCAGATCAACAGAAAGAAAACATAGGCTCACAAAAGCTAACTTACTAAAGCCACAAAACTGGAAAGTGGCAAATGTAAATCTGAGACAAATCTGTGTTGCACCAAAGTCTGCTCTATTACATGTGCCAATTGGAGTGAGACCTGAGGTTTTAGTACAAATAGTTTTTGAAATACCCTTCATCACAGCACTCCAATTACCAGTGTATTCAATATTTTCTATCTTCAACCATATTTTCTAAATGTGTTTTATAGGAACTTTGGCTGAGACAGAGAATGACTAAAGGCCCTTAGCTAAGAGAGGCAATTTTTTTTTTTTGTCAGAAGAAATGAATTGTCCCCTAAAGATGCTTTTTGTCAGATTTCTTATAGCACAATTCATGACAAAATGCAAACAGCATGGTTTTTGGAATAAGAGATTGAAGTTTAATGTCAGTTCAAGTACCTAGTACGTTTGTAACCTTGGACAAATTATTTAGCAATTCAATTTTATTTATCACATAATCATAGTAATGATGAGAATATTTATTTTATTTATTTATTTGTTTGTTTATTTGAGACAAAGTTTTGTTCTTGTTGCCCAGGCTGGAGTGCAATTGGCCTGATCTTGGCTCGCTGCAACCTCTGCCTCCTGGTTTCAAGCATTTCTCCTGCCTCAGCCTCCTGAGTAGCTGGGATTATAGGTGCCTGCCACCACACCCGGCAGTTTTTTGTATTTTCAGTTGAAATGAGGTTTCACTGTGTTGGCCAGGCTGGTCTTGAACTCCTGACCTCAGATAATCTGCCTACCTCGGCTTCCCAAAGTGCTGGGATTACAGGCATGAGCCACCTCATCCAGCCCAGAATATTTCTTATGAGAAACCATAAAAGTTAATTTTTGAAAATGTCTCAATTTATATTTGGCACATAGTGGATGTTATTAACATTTTTGTTTCTGTTTTCATCATTATCTTTTGGAAGTCCTGTTTTGGCTAGAACATTAATAACTGCAGGAATCATTTGGGAATATGTTATCATGTAAGAACTTAATAAATGCTAAAAGGTGTACAAAAAGGATTAGACTAGTTTTCCAATACACTGTTTCAATTGCATTAATGTTTACTATAATTTATAATCTTCACCTTCCACAGTTTCCTATTTATTTTTCAATGTCAACTTCGTCAGTAAACTTAAAACTCTAATTTCGAGTTTCAGTAAAATAATAATTAAGAAATACCATTCCAGAAGCTTAACATTTAGCTTAGAAAGCCATTACTATTCTTCCGTGAACTATGATTCTAAGAGTCACTGATGATGTTAGCTACTGCTGTACTTTACTGGAATTTTCAGATTAAGATACTGTGTTTTGTTTTAGGAGAGATCTTCATGTTTAGCATTTAAATTGCAGATCATAAGGTAATTCTTGCCTTGGCTTGCTAGTTCCAGATGGATAGATTCTGACTTACACACTGTTCAATTCCCTATTTTAGTCTGTCATTTCTCTAACAATGCTTAGCATCCATGCAATTTGGACACGGACCATCAAAACTAAATTGCAGTGCCCTCATGAGAAAGGGTTTCTCACTAGGAGCAAATGTGCATGAAACCTTTTGGATTTTTTCTATTCACCATCTAGCCCAACAGCTTCTTCCTTTTTGTTTTATGTCAGTAATAAACCAAAACACCATGAGAAGTACCTGAAAGCTAAAGGGATTATTTTAAAGTCGCAAATTTATTTGTATGTATTTGTTGCACTTATAATCATGTTTGGGTTTTTTCTATTGCCTCAGTCTAATTTTCAAGGAAAATCATTTCACCTTATCTATATAAATTCTTCTCTTTCCAATTAAGAAGAGTTATCTATTATTCATAGCTCAGATTAAACACAAAATTGATTTGGTTTTGCCACTCAAAAGCTATCAAGATTTGCCCAAGAATACCAGTATTTCATAGGTGCACAAAGTGAGTGGCTTGGAAAAGTAACTAAAACAACAAGTACAATCTGGGGATTATTCCCCGTTTTACTCAAATCCATCTATTTTATAGTATTGCAATGTTGCCATAGAGGTTACTAATCCATTTGAAATTTTTTGTTTAAAAATGTTTGTGAGGAAATGTCATAAATCCTCAGGTAACTTTTTATTTTCATTGAAGAAAATACATTAAAAAACAAGACAAATCATTTGTTCCCTTTTCCTCCATTCATGTCTCTCTATATCATATTAGTACCCTATGTCCAGAATCAATAATTATTTTAGTTTTTCAGGTAATTAAAATTTTAAAAATCATGGTGATTACAGCATTGGTTTCATTATTTCATTGTTGCAATGTGCTGTGTCATTTAAAAGTAGTGACTTTTTTTCTGGCATTTTTCTCAATTCTTTTGGTGATTTTAAATAGGAAATTTTGTTGAGATATACAAAGATATTTATTCCCCTTTGTTAATATTTTAAATCAAAGATACAACACAAAATCCTCTACTTGTTAAAATTCTTCCAAGTATTATATTTTAAAATTATATTTGCCTTTCAGAATCCTTTTGTTGTTGTCTATTAAATAATTTGCAAAGTATATAACTATATTTAAAGAGGAGGAACAGAAAAACACTGAATCAACACCACCTTCTTTCTGAAACTTTGTTTTTATAGTTGTCATTATAGCACATTTTTATATCATTAAAAACTAGCAGTGATCCTAGAACGTAATAGGTACTTGGAAAGTAAAATTATAAATAAATGAATTAACAAGTTAAGTGATTGCCTAAATAAAAGGAAAGAAGAAGAAAAGAGACGTGAATGAAGAAAAAAGAAAAGGAAAGGAAAGAAAGATTGCTGTTGTCAATGGACTATTCTAATAACAATATTATATATTGGAAAAGACACCAGCTTCACTTGTGTAGCTAACCAATTTATAGTTTTGGTAATGAATTTAAGTTTTATAAACATGTATTTTCTAATTTATAAAATAAAAGGCTCTGATGAAAATTTGTTAATCCCTTTCAGTCACGTATGTTTTGGGTCTTAAATAGTCTCTCTGAAAGTCATAATTGATGCGCTATTTAAAAGTGATTTGCTATTAAGCTTATAGTTGTAGCTTCTGAGGCAGCATGCAATCCCTGTGACACAGCTGTGCAGTAGTAGGAAACAGCAGCAAGTCAACAGAATTAGTGTAAAACAATAGGAGATTCTATACATTTTTTCAAGCAATGGTATGTGTAGGGCATGAGTCAAAGAGGTTGAGCTGCCAAAAAATGAAAGGCTCAACAGAGCTTTTACCTGTGAGCAGCTGGTCACATACTCTTGGTTTTCCAAATATGTTCACACGTTGAGAGAAACCTACCCAGTGGCTATTATCTTTGAACATCAAGGACAAATGTGTCATGGTTAATACCTATCCAACTGTTAATGCAGTCTGTGCCTTTATTGGAACTTCTGTTCTCAGTCTAAAGGATATTTCATTTAACTGATATACTCTGCCTTGTTGATGTACCATTAGCACCTAGCCTTTTTATGTAAGAAATCATTAGGGATATACTGAGTGTTAAACTTACATAAACAGTGTTAAACAAACACATTTTGAAATTCAAAATAAAACTGTCGATAAAGAAAATTTATAAATGTGTCATTAAAATATTGGCCATGCTAATATTGTAAATATTTATACACATACATTTTGCTAGAGGCATAGCTGTGTATACTATCCTTAACAGGCATATAGTATGCTTCATGAGTATGTATGACACCATGGTTGCTCTTCAGATGCAAATTGGAAGACTGTTCAGGGTTATATTTTGAGAGTTTTTAATAATCTCTTTCCCAAAAATAAGTAGAGCGTTGTAAAATGTAAATCTGATTGTATATTTCCATTGCTTTATTAAGTATTTCCATGCATATTTATTAAACATTTAGTTTGTACAACACACTGTATGATGGGGAAAACATGGTACAGAGTGTGAATAAAAAAGATATAAAACTTAGTCTATTAGGTGAATGCTTGAGAGACCAAACTCTCTAAACACATTGTTAGTCCGTATATGATAATGACTGTTTATGACTTTTAAAAATATTTTCCTTTTTATTTTCTCCTCCTCACTTTCCCATTTTTCTCTACGTATATCCCCATACCCTAAAGTAAAATTTGCTTTTGGTTGCTCTTAGCCTTTCTCATATGCTCTTTCTTTTGACTGAAATATCATGTCATCTAAACCTGCATGCTTATGTGAAAAGTATCACCCATTTTTCAGCCCTCAATTTGATATCAGTTCTTCCGAAAGTCCTTTCCTGATGATCCTGACGGCCATTGGACATTAGCTAAATGCTGCTTCTCTATTTTCCCGTACCACTCTCTATATATTGTCTTACAGTGGTTCTTATTACGTAGTTGTAAACAATATTAGATAGTCATACTTAGTTTTTCATGGATTTAGAACATTTTTAAATGTGTTATTAATTGTGATAAAATATGTAACACGAAATCTACCTTTTTAAATGTTTACATGGGCAGTACATAATTGTTAACTATATGAATATTATTGTATAGCAGGTCTCTAGAAATTTTTCATCTTTTATGACTAAAGCTGTATAGCCATTGAACAGCAAATCCTCATTTCCCCTCTCCCCCTAACCCTAGGCAATCACAATTTCACTTTCTAAGAGTTTGAGACTTTAGTTACCTTACATAAATGGAGTCATGAAATATTTATCTTTTGTAACCACTTTATTTCACTTAGTATAATGTGTCAATGTTCATGTCATGGCATGTGAAAAGATTCTTAGTTTTTTTAAAGTAGATAATATACCACTGTGTATCATTTTTTAAATCCATTCATCTATCATGGACATTGAGATTCTTTTCAACTCTTGGCTATTGTAAATAATGCTGCATTAAAGTGCAGATATCCATTGAACATTCTGATTTCAATTTTTTTGGATAAATACCTGAAAGTATAAAGGCTGAATCATGGCAGATCTACTTTTTAATTTCTTTGAAGAAATTCCATAGCGTTTTCTATAGCTGCTGGACCAGTATGAATTCTCACAAACAAACTTCTAATTTCTCTACATCCTCATCAACACTTGTTATTTTATGCCTTTTTTCTCCTTTCCTATTTAATTTTTATAATGACCTTATCTGTTAAGGTATGAGGAGATAAATTATTATGGTTTTATTTACATTTCAATGATGATCAGTGGTAATGAGCATCTTTTTATATACTGATTGGAGAAGTGTCTATTGAAATTCTTTACCCATTTTTAATTGGATCATTTGTTTTTGTGTTGGGTTACTGGAGCACCTCAGATATTTTGGTATTTACCCCTATATCAGATATATGCGTTCCATACATTGGCTTTTCACTCTGTTGACTTTTCTTATCAGTGCAGAAATCTTTTAAGTTTAATTTAGTCCCACTTATCTATTTTTGCTTTAGTTACTTGTGTTTTTGGTGTTATATATAATAAATTATTGACATAACCAATGTTATAAAGAATTTCCCTTACATTTACTTCTAGGAATTTTAATGTTCCAGGTCTTCCATGTAAGTCTTTAATCCATTTATTTGACTTTTGTGTATTTTTTAAGATAGAGGTCCACTTTTGTTTTGCATTTGGATATCCAGTTTTTCCAACACCATTTGTTAAAGAGGCTATCATTTCTTCATCGTGTGGTTTTGGCACCTTTGTCAGTAATCATTTGGTTGTATATACGTGGGGTTACTTCTAGGAACTCTGTTCTGTTCCAGTGGTCTAAATTTCTGTCCTTATGCCAGTTTCACATTGACCTGGTTACTTTTCTTTAGTTTTGTAATAAGTTTTGAAGCTGCAAAGTCTGAGGCCTCCAGCTTAGTTCTTTCTCAGTATGTGTATATTTTTTCACTATTCAGAGACTTTTCTGGTTACATATGAATTATAGAATTGTTTCCTTTATTTCTGAAGAAAAAATGCTGTTGAGATTTTTATTGGGATAATGTTCAATCTGTAGAACACTTTGGGTTATATGAAAATATTAACTAGATTAGGTTTTCCCATCTATAAACATGAGATGTCTTTTCATTTACTGAGTCTTCTATAACTTCTTTTAGCCAATTTTGTAGTTTTCAGTGTACAAGTCTTTTACCTCCTTGGTTAAGTTTATTCCAAAGTATTTTATAAATATTGATGCTATTATAAATGAAATTGTTTTCTGAATTTTCTTTTCAAATTATTTAGTTGGTGTAAAGAAACACCACTCATTTTTGTATGTATGTTTTTACTTAGCTTTGCTGAATTTATTAGTTCTAACAATTTTTTATGTAATCATTAGGCATTTCTTCATATGTGATTATGTCATCTGTGAACAGAGATAATTTTATTCTTACTTTCTGATTTGGGTTTTTTTAATTTATTTTTCTTGCCACATTTCTCTTTCTAGGGCTTCCCAGTACCATGTTAAATAGAAATGGTGATAGAGGGCATCCTTGTCTTATTCCTGTTCTTAGAGGAAGAGCTGTATGTTTTGTACCATTGAAGATGATGTTACTGTAGGATTTTCATATATGGCTTTTATTATGTTGAGGTACATTGTTTTCTATACCAAGCTTGTTGAAAGCTTTTTTTTTTTAATTAAAAGAGGGTGTTTAATTAAGAAAGGATGTTAAATTTGTCAAATGCTTTTCTTGCATCTATTGATGATTATATAGTTTTTATCTTTTATTCTGTTAATTATAGTATACCACAATTTTTTTTTAAATTTTGAACTCTCTTTGCATCACAGGAATAAATTCCCACTTGACTGTGGTGTATAATCCTTTTATTTGCTGTTAAACTTGATTTGCTAGTATTTTCTGGTTTTTTCTGCATCTATGTTCATCAAGGATGTTGTTCTGTAGTTTTCTTATACTGTCTTTGGCTTGGGATCTAAGACAATGGTAGCCTCATAAAATGTGTTTGAAAATGTTTCTGCTTTTTCATTTTTTTGGAAGAATTTAAAAAATATTAGTATTAATTTTTCTTTAAATGTTGACCAAATATTCCAGAGAAGTCATGTAGTCCTCAGCTTTTATTTGTTGAAAGGGTTTTGAATACTAATTCAAACTATTTTCTACTTATAGGTGTTCAGATTTTCTATTTATTCATGATTTAATCTTGGTAGATTGCATGATTCTGGAGATTTTTCCATTTCTTCTAGCTTATCTAATTTGTTGGCATATAATTTTTCATAGTAGCCTATTGTAATAATTATCATTTCTGTATTAGTTGTAATGTCTCCTCTTCAATTTCTGGTTTTATTTATTTGATCCTTCTCTGTTTTTATTTTAGCTAGTCTAGCTAAGGGTTTTTCAGTATTGTTTATCTTTTTAAAATAACAGATTTATCAAGTTTTTCTGGTTTCTATCCTCCATTTTATTTATTTCTACTCTATTGTTTATTATTTCCTTCCTTTGGCTAACTTTGGTCTTAATTTGACCTTTTTTTCCCTAATTATTTAAGATGTAAAGTTAGCTGTTTATTTGAGATCTTCTTTTCCAGCTTTTATTTTAGATTCAGAAGATACATATGAAAGTTTGTTACCTCGGTATTTTACTTGAAGCTGAGGGTATGAATGATCCCATCACCCAGGAACTAAGCATAGTACCCAAGAGTTAGTTTTTCAATGCTTGCTCCAATCCCTTCCTTCCTCATCTAGTAGTTGTCAGTATCTATTGTTGCTCTCTTTAGGTGCATGAATACCTAGTGTTTAGCTCTCACTTATAAGTGGGAACATGCAGTATTTGGTTTTCTGATCCTGCACTAAATCACTTACGATAATTGCCTCCAACTGCATCTATGTTGCTGCAAAGAACATGATTTCATTTTTTTTTTTTAATTTTTTTATCCAGTCTACCTTTACTGGGTACCTAGGTTGATCCCATGTGTTGGCTATTGAGAATAGTGCTACAATAAACAAACAAGTACATGTGCCTTCTTGGCATAACAATTTGTTTTCTTTTGGACGTCTACCCACTAATTGGATTGTTGAGTAAAACAGTAATTGTGCTTTAAGTTATTTGACAAATCTTGAAACTGCTTTCCATAGTGGCTGAACTAATTTACATTCCTAACAGCGGTATATAGTGTTTCGTTTTCTCTGCAGCCTCACCAACATCTATTGTTTTTGACTGTTTAATAACAGCTATTCTGACTGTTGTGAGCTGATACGTCATTGTATCTCATTGTGGTTTTGATTTGCATTTCTCTGATGCTTAGTGATATGGAGAAGTTTTTCATATGCTTGTTGGCTGCTTGCATGTCTCCTTTTGAGAAGCGTCTGTTAATGCCCTTTGTCCACGTTTGTTTTTTGTTTGTTTTTGAGACAAAGTCTTGCTATGTCACCCAGGCTGAAGTTCACGGGTGTGATCATGGCTCACTGCAACCGCCACCTCCAGGGTTCAAGTGATTCTCCTGCCTTAGGCCTCCCAAGCAGCTGTGACTACAGGCCTGCGCCACTATGCCCAGATAACTTTTGTACTTTTAGTAGAGATCACCGTATTGGCCATGATGGTCTCAAACTACTGACATCCTGATCCACCCACCTTGACCTCCCAAAGTGCTGGCATAACACGCTTGAGCCCACTGGCCTGACCCTTTTCCTACTTTTTAATCAGGTTGTTTTTGCTTGTTCATTTGTTTAAGTTCCTTATACATTCTTGTATCTATACCTTTGTCAGATGGATAGTTTGTGAATATTTTCTCCCATTCTGTATGTTGTCTGTTTACTGTGTTGATAATTTATTTTGCTGTGAGAAGCTTTTTAGTTTACTTGTCTATTTTTATTTTTGTTACAATTCCTTTGAAGACTTAGCCATAAATTGTTTCCCAATGCTGATGTATAGAATGATGTTTTCTAGTTTTTTTTCACCAGGGTTCTTACAGTTTGAAGTCTTAATATTTAGATCTATTATCTATTTTGAGTTAATTTTTATATATAGTGGAATATAGTGGTCCAGTTTAATTCTTCGGTATATGGCTAGCCAGCTATCAAAGCATCATTTATTGAATAGGGAGTTCTTTCCTCATTGCTTATTTTTGTTGAGTTTCTCAAAGATCAGGTGGCTGTAGGTGTGCAGCTTTATTTCTGGACTCTGTTCTGTTTCATTGATCTCTGTTTTTATACCAGTACCATGCTGTTTTGGTTACTGTAGTCTTATAGTATAGCATGAAATTGCTTAATGTGATGTCTCCAACTTTGTTCTTTTTTTGTTAGAACTGCTTTGGCTATTTGGGCTCCTTATTGGTTCAATATGAATTTTGGAATGTTTTTTCTAATTCTGTGAAAAATGAGTGATATGGTTTGGCTGTGTTCCTACCCAAATCTCGTCTTGATTTGTATACCCCATAATCCTCACATGTCATGGGAGGGACCTACTGGGAGATAATTTAATCATGGGCACAGTTATCTTCATGCTGTTCTCTCAATGGTGAGTTCTCACAAAATCTGATGGTTTTTTAAGGAGTTTTCTCACTTTTGCTTGGCACTTCTTGCTGCCACCATGTGAAGAAGGACATATTTGCTTCCACTTCTGCCATGACTGTAAGTTTCCTGAGGTCTCCTCAGCCATGCTGAACTGTTTCCTTTCCTTTATAAATTACCCAGTCTTGGATATGTCTTTATTAGTAGTGTGAGAACAAACTGATACAAAGACATTGGTAGGTTGAGGAATAGTGTTGAATACGTAGAATGCTTTGGACAGTATTGCCACTTTAATGATATTCTTATTCCTGAGCATGGACTGTTTTTCCATTTGTTTGTTTCATCTGTGATTTCTTACAGCAGTGTTTTATACTTCTTGTAGAGTTTTTTCAGATTGTTTAGATGTATCTATAGGTATTTTTTGTGACTATTTAAAATGGAATTGTGTTCTTGATTTGGCTTTCAACTGGTATATTGGTATATATAAATATCCCTGATTTTCTAACATTGCTTTTGTATGTTGAAACTTTACTGAAGTCATTTATCACTTCCAGGGCTCTTTTGATGTAGTTTTTAGTGTTTCCTAGATATAGAATCGTATCATCCTCAAAAACTGATAGCTTGACTTCTTTTACTCTTGCCTGATTGCTGTGGCTGGGACTTCGAGTACTATGTTGAATAGGAGTAGTGAGAGTGAGCATCATTCTCTTTTTCCATTTCTACAGAGGAATGCTTTCAGGTTTTGCTCATTCAGTATGATGCTGACTGTGAACCTATTAATGGCTCTTATTATGTTAAGATATGTTTTTTCAATACCTTGTTTCTTGAAGGTTTATATAATGAATATGTTGGATTTTATTTAAAATTTTTTTCTCATCTATTGATATAATCATGTGTTTTTCATTTTTAATTCTGTTCATGTGCTGAATCACATTTATTGATTTTTGTATATTGAACCAACCTTGCATCCCAAGAATGAAGCCTACTTGATTACAGCAAATTAACTTTTTAATGTGCAGTTTCATATGGTTGGCTAATATTTCATTAAGGATTTTTACTTCTTTGTTCATCAGGGATATTGGCCTATAGTTTCTGTTGTTGTTGTTTGTGTCTTTGCCTGGTTTTTGTATCAGGCCAATGATAGCTTTGTAGAGTGAGTTAGGGAGGAGTCCCTCCCTCTTGATTTTTGGGTAATAGTTTTAGTAGAATTTGTACCAGCTCTTCTTTGTATGTCTATCAGAATTCAGCTGTAAATCTTTCTGGTCTGGTGCTTTTTTTTTGAACTGGCAGATGGGTTTTATTACTAATTCAATTTCAGAGTTTGTTATTGGTCTGTTCATTTGTTCAATTTCTTCCTGATTTAATCTTGGGAGAGTGCACATTTCCAAGATCTATTTATTTTCTCTAGTTTTTCTAGTTTATGTGAATAGAGGTGTTCATAATAGTCTCTGAGAAGCTTTTGTACTTCCGTAGGATCAGTTGTAATGTCACCTTTGTCATTTCTGATTGTGCTTATTTGGATCTTCACTGTTTTCTTTGTTAACCTAGCTAGAGGTCTATCAATCTTGTTTATTCTTTAAAAAATACAACTTTTGGTTTCATTGACCTTTGTATGGATTTTCATTGACCCTTGGTATGGATAAAATCAGTTCTGCTCTGATATTAATTATTGCTTTTTTTCTCCTAGCTGAGGAGTGAGTTTGTTCTTGTTTTTCTAGTTCCTCTAGATTTGATGTTAGATTGTTAATGTGATATCTTTCTAACTTTTTGAGGTTGGCATTAGTGCTATAAACATTCCTCTTACTGCTTCTCTGCATCCCACGGATTTTGGTATGTTGTGTCACTGTTTTCATTTATTTTAAATATTTTTAAAATTTCTGCCTTGATGTTGTTGTTGTTGACCTAAAAGTAACTCAGCAGCAGATTAATTTCCACATTGTTGTGTGGTTTTGAGCGATCTTGGTATTGATTACTGTTTTTATTCCACTGTGGTTCCAGAGTATAGTTGGTATGCTATTTATGTTTTAATTTATTGAGACTTGATTTATTGCCAAGCATGTGGTTGATCTTGGAGTAGGTTCTGTGTCCAGATGATAAGAATGTGTATAATGTGGTTGAGAGGTGGAACATTCTGTACAAGTCTGTTAGGTCCAATTTGTCAATTTTCAAGTTTAAGTCTAGAAAGTTTTGGTAGTTTCTGCTTTAGTAGTGTATCTAATTCTGTCAGCAGGGTGTTCAAGTCCCTGATTATTATTGTGTGGCTACCTAATTATTCTCATAAGTCTAGAAGTACTTGTTTTATGAATCCGCATACTCCAACTTTGGGTGCATAAATATTTATGATGGTTAAGTCTTCTTATTCATTTGAAACCATTGTCATTATATAATGCTATTGTCCTTTTTTTTTTTTTTTTTTACTGTCGTTGGTTAAAATTTTTATCTGATATGAGAATAGTGACTCCTGCTCTTGTTGCTTTTCATTTGCATGGTAAATCTTTCTCCAACCCTTTATTTTCAGCCCATGGGTGTCATTACCTGTAAGATGGGTCTCTTGAAAACAGTAATTAGATAGGTTTTGTTTTTTTTATTGAACTTGCCACCCTGTGGCTTTTAAGTAGGGCATTTAGATTGTTCACATATAAGGTGAGATAGCTATGTGAAATTTTGATCCTATAATAAAGGTGTTAGTTTGCTACTTTGTGGTTTCTATTGTGTAGTGGCTTTAATAGGGTCTTCAGACTATATATCTAGATTTGTTTTTGTGATAGGGGTTATTGTTTTGTTTCCATGTTTAGAACTCCCTTAAGGATGTTTTGTAATATTGGACTTGTAGTGGTGAAAATCTTTAGTACTTGCTTTTCTAGAAAATATTTTCATTTCACCTTCTATGAAGCTTAGTTTGGCAGGATATGAAATTTTTGATTGAAATTTCTTTAAGAATACTGAAAATAAGCACCGAATTTTTCCTGGCTTGTAAGGTTTCTGCTGAATTAGCCACTTTTAGCCTCATGGGGCTCCCTTTGTATGTGATCTAGTCTGTTTCCCTGGCTTCCTTTAACAATTTTTCTATGGCATTGACCTTGGATAGTCCAGTGACCATATGCCTTGATGATGTTCGTTTTGTATAGTATCTTGCAAAGGTTCTCTGGATTTCTTATATATAGATGTCTAGCTCTCTGGCCAGATTAGGGAATTCTCCTTGAATTATTTTCTCAAATATGTTTTCCAGGTTGTTTACCTTTTCTCCTTCTGTCTTACCAAAAGCAATGACAACAAAGCAAAATAGACAAGTGGCATCTAATTAAACTTAAGAGCTTCTGCACAGCAAAAGAAAGAACTGTCAGAGTAAATCAGCAACCAACAGAATGAGAAAAAATTTTTGCAACATACCCATCTGACAAAAGGCTAATTAATATCCAGAATCTATAAAGAACTTAAACAAATTTACAAGAAAAAAACAACCCCATCAAAAAGTGAGTGAAGGATATCAACAGACACTTCTCAAAAGAAGACATCTAAGTAGCCAGCAAACATATGAAAGAAGGCTGATCATCACTAGTCATTAGAGAAATGCAAATCAAAACCACATTGAGATACCACCTCATGCCAGTTAGAATGGTGAATGATTAAAAAAATCAGGAGACAATAGATGCTGGAGAGGATGTAGAGAAATAGAAACGCTTTACACTGTTGGTGGGAGTGTAAATTAGTTCAACCATTGTGGAAGACAGTGTGGCCATTTCTCAAGGTTCTAGAACCAGAAATACCATTTGACCCAGGAATCCCATTACACAGTACATACCCAAAGGATTGTAAATCATTCTATTATAAAGTCACATGCATATATATGTTTATTGTGGCACTATTCACAATAGCCAAGACCTGAAACGAACCCAAATGCCCATAGATGATAGACTGGACAAGGAAAATGTGGCAAATATACACCATGGAATACTGTGCAGCCATAAAAAAGGATGAGTTCGTGTTTTTTGCAGGGACATGGATGAATCTGGAAACCATCATTCCCAGCAAACTGACACAAGAACAGAAAACAAAATACCGCCTGTTCTCACTCATAAGCGGGTATTTAATAATGAGAACACATGGTCACAGGGAGGGGAACATCACACACTGGGGCCTGTCGGGGGGTGGCGGCCTAGGGAAGGGATAGAATTAGGAGAAATAACTAATGTAGATGAGAAGGTGTTAGGTGGAGCAGACCACCATGGCATGGATGTACTTATGCAATAAACCTGGACATTCTGCACATGGCACATGTACTTCAGAACTTACAGTTTTATACACACACACACGCACACACACACATATACACACACACACATATATATATGTATTATTGTACTTTAGATTCTGGGGTACATGTGCAGATCATGCGAAATTGTTGCATAAGTACATTAATGGCAAGGTGGTTAGCTGCCTCCCTCCCCACATTACCTATACCTGACATTTCTCTCCATGCTATCCCTCCCTACCCTCCCTCCCACTATACCTTCCCTTGCTTCTCCCAAAGGTCCCCAGTTTGTGATGCTTCCCTCTCTGTGTGCATGTGTTCTCATTGTTCAACACCTGCCTATGAGTGAGAACATGCTGTGTTTGATTTTCTGTTCTTGTGTCAGTTTGCTGAGAATGATGGTTTCCAGATTCATCCATGTCCCTGCAAAAAACATGAACCCATCCTTTTTTATGGCTGCATAGTATTCCATGGTGTATATGTGCCACATTTTCCTTGTCCAATCTATTGCTGATGGGCATTTGGGTTGGTTTCAGGTCTTTGCTATTGTAAACAGTGCCGTAATGAATATACGTGTGTGTGTCCATATAATAGGATGATTTGTAATCCGTTGGGTATATATCCAGTAATGGGATTGCTGGGTCAAATGGAATTTCTCTTTGTAGATCCTTGAGGAATCGCCACACTGTCTTCCATAATGGTCGGACTAATTTACACTCCCACTAACAGTGTAAAAGTGTTCCTGTTTCTCCACATCCTCTCCAGCATCTGTTTTCTCCAGAGTTTCTAACTGGCGTGAGATGGTAATCTCAACATGGTTTTGATTTGCAATTCTCTAATGACCAGTGATGGTGAGTGAAGTTGCATTTTCAGAGCAGTTCTGTATGTTCTGTGATACCATCTTTTCAAAGAGAAACCTTTAAGACCTTAAAAATAAAATAAAGAAAAACGAAACTGTCCCAAACCGTGGAAAACTCTTAGGTGTGCGGTCCTTTTTCTTGTTCTCATTTTTTTCCCTTTCCTTTTTCTTGTCAATAACAAACATTCACCAGAATCTAGAGATGCTAGCTAAGGAAGGACTAAGATGGGGTGGAAATGGGTGGCGGGCAGGTATCAGAGGGACTTCAGGTGGAGTGGTTAGATCTAGAGATCCTGGTTATGTCTTGACTTTTAATAAAGATGCATTTCAATAGACAGGCAAGGTAGCTCACACATGTCATCTCACTGCTTTGGGAAGTCCAGGAGGGAGGATCGCTTGAGCCCAGGAATTTGAGGCCAGCCTGGGCAACAGGCTTTTTCAGAAAGGAAAATCACTTGTTCCCCAGAGGACCATGGAAGGGACAGATGAGTTGGTGAGAAGGAAAATAATACACACACACACTCACACACACACACACACACACACACACACACACACACGCGGGGCAGGAGCGGGGCGAGAGAGAGAACTCACTGAACTTGATCAGTTGTTAAAACTGTCTTTGAAACAGGAACTTGCCTTGGCTCCTCGGAATTGAAGAGCACAGATCTCGCCTGCCTGTTTCTTGCAATCACCTTGCCCTTTAAAGCTGTTGCTGGTGGTAGCTTCCCCTGGCTAGGGAGGAGCTGCTTTGTTTCTTCAGAGAGAGTTGTTCTTCCAAAACCAGGGGTGCGGTGAGTGGAGGCTTCAGACCCTCAGGGGCTGCCTGGGGAGGGTCCCTGAGAGGGATCTTGCCACTTTGGTTATCCTAAGAACTACATATTTTGAGGTGGGGATCCGAACTCCCCTTATATTAAGAAGAAAAGGTGGGGGTAGGGTGCAGACATTTTGCCAATTACAGACGGAGCCGACTAGAACCAGAACAATTCCCAAAGGAGGTCCTCCCACACCCACAGGAAGGCCAAAAAAAGGCTTGAAATTCAAATTATTTTTGGTGCTCGGGAGATGAGAGGGGGTGAGAGAGGGCAGCAGCAGTGAATGGGAACTGAAGGGGAAAGAAAAAGCCAGAAGGCTGGGTCAGCATCCTTCCTACGGAACAGATTGGGAGAGTGCCAGGGATTCTTAGACACGTAGTTGGACTTGAGCGTTTTTATTATGTGTCTACAGGCTAGACTGTAAAGGAGAATATTCACACATTCTACATAAATATGGTGTCTGCTCTAAAGAAACCTCTGCTCTCCCTCCTCTTTTTTTTGGCCTCTGTTTCTGGGACGATGGGACAGCGGTGTCCTGCCTGTTTCTCTCCGCACCTCTCAAACCCCTTTCCTCACCCGGGTTTCCTCCAGGAGCCTCTTCCCTTCATGAGCCTTGGCAGTTTTGTCATTCTTTCTGCTTACATTTTGCTTTGGGTAAGAAGGATGATGAAAAGATTGTGGGGTGGGATAGAAATGGGGCAGTCTGTGAAAGGCAAGAAAGCAGTAAACACATTTGAGAATTGGGCAGAGGGAAGGAGAAAAGGCCCTTGGAGAAGAACCACCTCCTTTTTATTTTTATTTATTTGTTTTCTTGAGGCGGGGTCTCACTCTGTCACCCGGGCTGGAGTGCAGTGGTGTGATCTCGGCTCACTGCAACCTCCGCCTCCTGGGTTCATGCCATGCTCCTGCCTCAGGCCTCAAAGTAGCTGGGACTACAGGTGTGAGCCACCATGCCTGGCTATTTTTTTGATTTTTTGTAGAGATGGGGTCTCATCATGTTGCCCAGGGTGGTTTCAAATTCCTGAGCTCAAGTAATCCACCTGCCTTGGCCTCCCAAAGTGCTGGGATTACAGGCGTGAGCCACCGTTCCCAGCCTGCATACATTTTAGGTATCAGTTTTTCTCATCTCTTTCATCTCTTCAAAAGACTGACTTGGGTTGCATAGGATTCCCAGATAGGTACTGGACACCCAGTTAAATTTGAATTTCAGACAAACAGCAAATGACTAAATCTCTGACATGAGGATTCTGTGCGTTTGAGGCAGTTCTTGAATCACCTCTACAGTGGTGTTTAAACAGTGGGTACCCAGAGGGCAAGGTTTTAAGGGAATCAGTGTCTAGAGCTGCCTGAGATGCAGGGGGTGCCAGTTCACACTGGCTTCTGTCTTCCCACCTCTCCGTTCCCAACAGCCCTCTCTCACTTCTAAAAAAGGAAAGAAAGCCCAGGTGTGGTGGCTCACACCTGTAATCCAAGCACTTTGGAGGCCAAGGCGGGTGAATCACCTGAGGTCGGGAGTTCGAGACCAGCCTGACCAACATGGTGAAACTCCGTCTTTAAAAAAAATAATAAAAAATAAAAAACGAAAAAAAAAATAAGGAAAGAAAGACATGTCCCTGGGTCATAAAAACCTTCAGGGCCAAGACAAGGGACAAAGAGAAATATCTGTGTTTATGTTTAGACAGGGAAGACTTTTCTAACTGAGATACAAATCCTTTCACAGGTTAAGCTGTTCCCAATTCATTGCTATGCACAAAATTTGGAGAAAAACCTAATCGAATTGACTACGAACAGATCAATCATTAGAATAATTATTTTTTTAAGAATAAACTTTATTGGCCAGGCGTAGTGACTCACAACTGTAATCCCAGCACTTTGGGAGGCTGAGGCCAAGGGATCACCTGAAGTCAGGAATTCAAGACTAGCTTGGCCAACATGATGAAACCCTGTTTCTACAAAAATGCAAAAATCAGCTAGGCGTGGTGGTGGGTGCCTGTAATCCTAGCTACTTGGGAGGCTGAGGTGGGAGAATTGCTTCAACCCAGGAGGCAGAGGCTGCAGTGAGCTGAGATCACACCACTGCACTCCAGTCTGGGTGACAGAGTGAGACTTTGTTTGAAACAAATAAACAAAACTTTATTTTGTAGGGCAGTTTTGGGATCACAGCACAGTTGGGTGGAAAGTAGAGAGTGTTTCCATATACCCCCCAACCCCATGCATGCCAAGCCTCCCCACATAATAATTTTTGAAGAAAGATCTCTAACAGAATTGAATGATGTTACCAAATACGGCCCTGCTGAAAAACAGGTCTCAGGTTCCCTGGCAAAAGTGGATTTAGTCATTCCAGGATCCCTTTTGAAGCCATAAGCTTTTCTGGGTTATGTCCCAGTTTTCTTGCCTCTCGTCAGCCCTGGACATTGTCAAAACAAAGTCCTTGCAGCCTTATCTACTTATTAATGTGAACAAAGCTGCTCAGAGCTTACATTAAAAAAAAGAGAGAGAAATAGAGCCCGGCGTGGTGGCTCATGCCTGTAATCCAGGACTTTAGGAGGCTGAGGCAGGGGATCACAAGGTCAGGAGATTGAGGCCAACATGGTGAAACTCTGTCTCTACTAAAAATACAAAAAAAAAAAAAAAATTAGCTGGGTGTGGTGGCGCGAACCTGTAATTCCAGCTACTAAGGAGGCTGAGGCGGGAGAATTGCTTGAATCCGAGAGGTGGAGATTGCAGTGAGCTGAGATCGTGCTGCTGTACTTCATTCAGCCTGACAACAGAGGGAGACTCTGGAAAAAAAAAATACAAAAAAAAAAAAAAAGCCAAATAGGAAAGTATTAGGGCCAGGAGCAGTGGCTCACGCCTGTTATTCCAGCACTTCTGGAGGCTGAGGCAGGCAGATCAATTGAGGCCAGGAGTTCTAGACCAGTCTGACCAACATGGTGAAACCCCATCTCTACTAAAAATACAAAAAGTAGATGGGCATAGTGGCAGGCACCTGTAATCCCAGCTACTCAGGAGGCTGAGGCAGGAGAATCACTTGAACCCAGGAGGCGGGGATTGCAGTGGGTGGAGATTGTGCCACTGCATTACAGCCTGGGATACACAGCCAGACTCAATCTCAAAAATACAAGAAAAAAGATAAAGAAATAGGAAGGGACTCCATATCTGGATCCCCTTCCATGATCTCATGGAAGCTCTTTTTCTTTCTCCTTTTTCTCTTTCTCCGCCTAAATAAATCACTTTCTGTAAAACTCTTTGGGGTCCGATATTTACTTGCAAGTATACCCATGCCCTCCCAGGCAGGGTCCTCCCTCCCATTCTGGGGTGAGTGTGAGACCAAGGTCCTGGAATAACATCCTCTCAGGGGAACTGAGCCTCCCTCACTCCCCAAAATTAGGTCGCGAATATTGGCGAGCCAGCCAGGAGGAGGTGCAAGCCTCGGAGTGGTAACTTATATTGGATGCCCCTCTCTTGCTTGCAATCTGTCCTATCCCTTTAAGGAAACACTGGGCTCAGTGGCGCTGCGCTGTGGGGGTTTCAGAGGTTCTTCAGGAATCCCTGGCCAAATTTAAAAACAGTGCTGTGCCCAGCTTCCTCCAAACCCTCTCTGCTTGCTTTCTGCTCTTGCTCCCTCTCTCTCTCAGCTGTTTTCCATATCCGGAACCCCTTCCATGATCTTGTGGAAGCTCTTTCTCCTTTTTCTCTTTCTCTGCCTCAATAAATCACTTTCTGCAACAACAACAATAGCAACAACAAAAAGGAAATAGGGAAAGCATTAACACTACATCCTGCTCATTATTGCAATAAGTAATATCAATTGATGAATACTTAACCTCATTACATACACTTTTAACTATAGATGCATGCAAGTAAATATATAAGCATACTTACATTTAAAAATTCATCCTCATCCATCTCATAAAGAGAATAAGTTCTAATGCTATTTTACTGTTTTGTGTTTAACTATCAATAAAATATATTTTTATCTTGTTATTAATAACTGTAATGATGACTTAGTTTCAAAAGCTGTTTTAACACTTAGAGCCTTATGGACACAGGATATTTTTTTAACACTGTAAAATCAATTACATATGCATTTTTGTTTCAGAAAATATGATAGGGCAATCAATAAAAGATGTTCAAGCATAAAAATAGCTGACACTTGGATACAATTCTTTAGGGGAAGTGGAATGAAAGTATAGTTCAAGAAAGAAGGGATGATTTAACATTTCTGGCTGTCAAAGAACTGCTTGTTCAATTTTAAAAATGAATGATGGTGTCATATTACTACTGTACTTAGATTCTACTGGATACATTAAAAAGAGTGATATGACCGTTTTATTTCAAAACATCGCATGCTAACAACTGCAGAATACATCCTTTGTGACCACTTAAAGCTACGATTAAAAGTTACAGATGTCAAACTTACAAGTGTGTGAAGAGATACATAGTTTTTCAGCATTTTAGGAGATGTAGGTAAGGAAAAGTTTGAAGGCTGTTGCTTTTTTTTTGAGACAGAGTCTCATTCTGTCACCCAGGCTGGAGGGCAGTGGTGCAATCTTGGCTCACTGCAACCTCCGCCTCCTGGGTTCAAGCAATTCTCCTGCCTCAGCCTCCTGAGTAGCTGGGGTTATAGGTGCCCATCACCACACTCAGCTAATTTTTGTGTATGTTTAGTAGAGATGGGGTTTCACCATGTTGGCCAGGCTGGTCTCGAAAGTCTGACCTCAGGTGATCCGCCTGCCTTGGCCTCCCAAAGTGCTGGGATTACAGCTGTGAGCCACCACACCAGCCGAAGACTGTTGCTTTCTACCACCCTCTTATTAACTTTCCTGTTCACAACATTGTACTTATATTTCCCAATTCTTTACAACCTTGAACAATAGAAATGGTAGATACCATTGTGCCTACCATTTCAGAGGACTCTTAGCCTGAACTTCACACCTCACTATGCTGCCCTTCTACTCTGAGCTGGGGCGTAGTTACAGGATCACAACACAAGGACTTAAATTGAAGAAACCAGAAATAAACCAGCCCCTAGACCTCCTGGCTGAACTATTTCAGGAATATGCCGTTACATTTCGGAGGCCCCAGTTTGACTCATGGTGCACTCAGGAACACATAATTACAAGCTGCATTCTAACAGACTTCTGCTGTCATGCTTGCTTCTGAATGTAATGCTCACTACTGTGATGTCACCTTCGAAATATCGGGGACAGCCATGGCAGAGTTTATGGCAATGCATTGAAACTAACCAACCTGGACGTGCGCTTTGCTCTCCTCTGAGCAAAGAGAGACTTTCTCAAATACCAGGTGAGGTTCTGGTGTAGTTTCTCCAAGTGTTGAAACTTTCTCTTAAAGTAGGTAGAAAAATGGATGGAAGCAACCCTACGCCCAAATAGCAGAGGAAATGCTCATGGGGGCCACTATGTGAGAGGGACTGTGGCAGTTTAGGTGGCAGAGGAATGAAGCACTGCTTTTTAAGTCAGAACTAAAAACTGAATGTTTGCCCTCCACGATTTAAGGATTGCCAGCCCCAACATGCAAAACTGTGCTTATGAACACAGTTCATAAGACACTCCACTCTGTGGAGTTCATAAGTAGGGATGCCTTAGTTATCCAGGATCAAGAGGAATAAATGTTCACCATAAGTTATATATATATATTTGTGTGTACACACACACACACACACACATATATATATATTTTAAGATAGGGTCTCCTCTGTCCCCCAGGCTAGAGTGCAATGGCACAATCATGGCTCACTGCAGACTTTCCTGAACTCAGGTGATCCTCCTGCCTCAGCCTTCTGAATGTCTGGGACTACAGGTGCAAGACACCACAACTAGCTTTTCTATTGAGACGGAGTCTTGCTCTGTCACCCAGGCTGAAATTCAGTGGCACAATCTCAGCTCACTGCAGCCTCTGCCTCCCAGGTTCAAGAGAGTCTCCTGCCTCAGCCTCCCAGGTAGCTGGGACTACAGTCACACACCACCACGCCCAGCTAATTTTTTGTATTTTTATTAGAGATAGAGTTTCACCACATTGGTCAGGTTGGTCTCAAATTCCTGGCCTCAAGAGATCCAGCTGCCTTGGCCTCCCTAAGTGCTGGGATTATAGGCATGAGCCACGACGCCTGGCCCCTGGCTAATTTTTTTGTATTTGTTGTAGAGATGGGGTTTTGCTATGCTGCCCAGGTCAATCTCAAACTCCTAGACTCAAGCAATCTGCCTGCCTCAGCCTCCCAAAGTGCTGAGATTATATGCATAAGCCACAGCACCCATCCTTAAGTGATTTTTAAAAATAAAAATAGATAACGTCTATTTAAGCACAGAACACTCACAATAAATGTTTTAGCTTTAAAACTCTTTAATTAAACTTTGTATTTGGAATAATTGTAGACTCACGTGCAATTCTAATAAATAATTCAGAAGTCCTACACACCCGTTACCCCATTTTCTGAATGGTAGCCTCTTGTAAATCATAGTGAGATACCACAATCAGTATATTGACATTGAATGAGCCAAGACACAGAACACTTCCCTCAGCACGAGTAACCCTGTGCTGTTCTTTTATAGCCACACATATTTCCGTCCCACCATACTCACTTCTTAACCTTTGGTATCAACAAATCTGTTCTCCATTTCTATACGTTTATCATTTCAAAATGTTCTATAAATGAAATCATACAGTATGTAAACTTTGATCGCCTTTTTTTGCTTGGCATGATTCTCTGAAGATTCATCCAGGTTGCTGTGTTTGTCAACAGACTGTTCCTTTTTATTGCTGAATAGTATTCCATGGTATGATGAACTACATTTTGTCTGATATTCACCAGCAGAAAGACATCTGGGTTGATTCCAGTTTTGGGCTATTATGAGTAAAGCTGCTATAAGCATTCCTGTATAGGTTTTTGTGCAAATACTGTTAAGTCTTCATTTCTCTGGGATAAATGCCCAGAAGAGCAATTGCTGGGTCCTATGATAGTTGCGTGTTTATTTATATTTATTTATACTTATATTTATGTATTTCACAGACAAAGTCTTGCTCTGTCACCCAGGCAGGAATGCAGTGGTGTGATCATGGCTCACTGCAGCCTCAAACTCCTGGGCTCAAGCAACCCTTCTCCCGGAGCCTCCTGGGTGGCTGGGACTACAGACACATGTCACCACACCTGGCAAATTTTTGTATTTTTCTTTGTAGAGCCGGGGTTTTGCCATGCTGCCCAGGCTGGTCTCGAACTCCTGGTCTCCAGCGATCTGCCTGCCTCAGCTTTTCAAAGTGTCAGGATTACAGGTGTGAGCCACCACACCTGGCCTGTCACCCTTTTTCATTTCAGCCATGCTGATATATGTGTAAGTATAGATCATTGTGGTTTTTCTCAGTGTGGTACAGCATTTTTAATTTGTACACTTTTCCCAGGCTTTTTATTTGTAAAGTCTTATGAACATTAATTAAAAATAGTTTTTATTAAGAAAAAGATACATGGCCAGACACGGTGGCTCATGCCTGTAATCCCAGCACTTTGGGAGGCCAAGTCAGGTGGCTCACAAGATCAGGAGTTCGAGACCAGCCTGACCAACATGGTGAAACCCTGTCTTTACTAAAAATACAAAAATTAGCCAGGTGTGGTGATGCGCACCTGTAGTTCCAGCTACTTGGACGCTGAGGCAGGAGAATCGCTTGAACCTGGGAGGCAGAGGTTGCAGTGAGCGGAGATCATGCCATTGCACTCCAGCCTGGGCGACAGAGTAAGACTCTATCTCAAAAAAAAAAACAAAAAAACATAATGCACATGATATAATATCTTAAGAATATAAAAGGGCATGAGTGAATCATTAAGGCTGCTCTTATCACCGCAAAGATGATCTCTGCCGCCACCCTCCAACCCCAGGCCACCCCTCCTACCAGCAAAACCACATAGCACTTTCCACCTAAAACAAAGTCACTGATCACAGAAAGTGCTGGGATTACAGGTATAGGTCACTTCTTACTCCAAGGTCATCCTCAGGAATGATGAAGATTGTGTTAAGCACATGCAGCCTATGGGAATGCTAGTCAACTTTTCAGCCTCCCATTTATGAACACAGGGATGAACTGGATAAAACCATGCACTCCTCCACACCCTCTCACCCACTTCTCCAATGGCTCTTCCATTCTCCGGAGGTTTCTGATCTGCTGAGGCCTAGGAAACCATACTGCCAGGCTTTCTCAAATTAGATAGGCAACTGGAATCAATAATCAAACCTAAGAAAGGCTCCCAGAACTTTGGCTAGCTACTCAGAGGCCCTTCTCTTCTTACCTTATGAGTTCAGAGTTCTGTTCCAGAGACTGAAGTTGCCAGAAGGGTGACCATGTTCCTATATATCTTCTTAGGGAGCTGGAACTGTGATAAATTCGGACACTGTAGGGTGCATTTGGTCATTCAGGCAATTAAAACACCTGCAGCATCATTAAGTATTAGGTGTAAGGAAAAATTTAGTCTGTGATAGTTTAATTGCTAAATGAAGGAGTCAAGCTGGACTGGCCTTAATTTCCCAGCCTGGTGCTACACTTAATTTTAATGTAGTTTGATGGACATGTGGAGTCATTATACAAATTGTGATGAAATTTGAAAGAAGATTCCTGAGCAAGTTACCTGTCTCCAGTGACGCATGCCGAGTTTCACTAGGACTCAAAGTACAAGCTGCTAACTAGGTTTTGTATCTCTTTTCCAGGAGCAGGAGTTTCAATGTGAATGAACACAAAACTGGCAAGAATTTTTTGAAAAATATATCTGCAGACTGGCAATTTTCTTTCTTTCTTTTTTTGAGAGAGGGCCTCACTGTGGTCCTCCAGGATAGGCTGGAGTGCAGTAGCACAGTCATCACTCATGACAGCCTCAACCTCCTGAACTCAAATGATCCTCCCACCTCAGCCTCCCAGGTAGCTGGGACTACACGCTCATGGTACCACACCTGGCTGATTTTTTGTATTTTTAGTAGACATGGAGTTTTGCTATGTTGCCCAGGCTGATCTCAAACTCTTGGGCTCAAGTAATCACCCACTTTGGCCTTTGAAAGTGCTGAGATTTCAGGTATAGGCCACTGCACCCAGACACGGCAAGTATTTTCAAGTATTTTTTGAGACTGAAGTTAATTCTTTGTTGGTTTTTTTTTTTTTTTTTTTTTTGAGACGGAGTCTCATTCTGTCTCCCAGGCTGGAGGGCAGTGGCACAATCTTGGCTCGCCGCAACCTCCGCCTCCCAGGTTCAGGCAATTCTCCTGCCTCAGCCTCCTGAGTAGCTGGGATTACAGGCATGTGCCACCATGCCCAGCTAACTTTTGTATTTTTAGTAGAGACAAGGTTTCACCATGTTGGTCAGGCTGGTCTCGAACTCCTGACCTCGTGATCTGCCTGCCTCGGCCTCCCAAAGTGCTGGGATTACAGGTGTGAGCCACTGCGCCCAGCCTCTACGTTGTTTTTATTTATTTATTTTTGAGACAGAGTCTTGCACTGTCACCTGGGTGGGAGTGCAGTGGCGTTAACTCGGCTGACTGCAACTTCTGCCTCCTTGGTTCAAGCAATTCTCCTGCCCCAGCCTCCAGAGTAGCTGGGACTACAGGTGCACACCACCACGCCTGGCTAATTTTTTGTATTTTTAGTAGAGACAGGGTTTCACTGTTTTGGCCAGGCTGGTCTTGACCTCCTGACCTCATGATCTGCCTGCCTTGGCCTCCCAAAGTGCTGGGATTATAGGCATGAGCCACTGCTCCTGGCCTTCTATGTTGTTTTTAAATCTCAAAACATCTGTAAGAGTGCTGAAGTAATTTCACAGTAAAAATTATTTACTTGCAAAACGAATGTTTTTTTCTCGAATCATAAAATAATACATGTGTATTAAAGAAAACTTGGAAAACCCAGAAATACAGAAGATTTTTAAAATCACCTATAAGTCCACCACTCAGATAATTACTGTTAACATTTTTAGGTATATACTTGCAAAACTGAATATTTAGTATTAAACACACACACACACACACACACACACACACACACACCTCTGGTAAGAGCAACAGTGTGTTTGAGAACATGGGTAGAAGAAATACTGCTTTTCACTGTTGTTATTTGGTATTTTGAAAAATAATTGGGGTCGGGTGTGGTGGCTCACTGCTGTAATCCCAGCACTTTAGAAGGCTGAGGCAGGCGGATCACCTGAGGTTGGGAGTTCAAGACCAGGTTGACCAACATAGAGAAACCCTGTCTCTACTGAAAACACAAAATTAGCTGGGCGTGGAGGCGCATGCCTGTAATCCCAGCTACTCAGGAGGCGGAGGCAGGAGAATCGCTTGAACCTGGGAGGTGGAGATTGAGATGAGCTAAGATCACACCATTGCACTCCAGCCTGGGCAACAAGAGCGAAAATCAGTCTCAATAATAATAATAAAAATTGGTAATTCCTTTGTATGTGAGAACACAAGAATTGAGAGGTTAAGCAGGGAAGCATCGACTTCATTCTTTTCTACCTTTTCAACTTTGTTCTGTGTACATATATTGCCTATTAACAAAATAATAAAAGAACATAAATTCATGTGTCCAAATATCATTTTTGCTTTTCTTTGTTTTCTATGGTTTGTAATAATCAGCTTGTGTTGGGAATCACTGATGCAAAAGTTAACCCATCTCTCCGATTACCATAGGCAATGGAATAAACTGGCTAAAGTTTATTCTTGCTAATAACGTTGACTATATTCACCCACAAGTATTTACTAAGATAGCCCCTGTGTGGGTTCAGTACTGAAGCAGTGAATTATTTCACTAGTCTAAGCAAAAATAAAGTCAAATGCAGTTCTAAAACATGGTCATAGATCCAAAATTAATACCTATTCATTCTCTCACTCTGAACTGGGAAGTCCCAGTTCTACCCTCTAATCGCAGGGCATCAGTGATGATACAGGAATCTGAGTGGAGCACTGTACTTATTCAAACTCATGGGAAAGCAATGCCATCAGCATGAATCAATAGGAATGGTGCTTTTGGCCAGCAGACTGTTATTTCTGGGGACAGCACGCACATTCAGTTCTGAGGCCGAGAATGGACACTATTAGCGTCAGACTTAGCAGTACAGCAATGCTTTCCAAACTTTTTTACTAGGAAATAACTTTAGCCTGTGTATGTATGTATGTATATATGTATATGTGTGTGTATATATATTTATATCTCCTGTTTATATTTTATAAATTTGATTTTACAAACTTCCAGATGTTCCACCGGACTTCTCTTTTTAATTTTACTTCCCTAACCCTATAAACAGAAATTTCCTAAGCTTCTTCCACTCCCCATTTTCCTACTGTCAAGGCTCTGAGAATTGGAGCTAAGAAACAACCTTAAGTACGGGGCAAGGATCATAGAACTACTATTCATAACTCAGGGATTCAGATCATGACTGGCTGTGTGATTCTGAGATGCTATCACTCTCCTTAAAACCTAAGTTCTTCCATCTCTAAAATGAGATGAAAAATCTCTAATTCCCTGAGAGCGAGGGAAAAAGAATAGCTAATAATTTATCATATAGTGTTAGCTCTTTGGGATAAAAGTTTCAAATGAAATATAAGGATTTAAATCCAAAGGTATGATACTGATTTTTCAAATTTAGCATTGTCAGCACTTACCATGTTCCCTAAAAGCATGAATCCCAAATGCCATGGTATGAGACAGTTATCTGTCATCATCACCTTTCCCATTTTATAGAAACACAGAGAAGTCACTGGTCCCTGGCTATTCAGCTAATTAGTGACAGGCAGGAGTCAGAACTAGGTAGCTGGGTCCCAGAGTCTAGTTATTAGGCAGCCAGTAACTATGCAATCACAGCCAGTTCACTTCCAACTGTGTCCCTCTCCTGCTCAAAAGCCTTCAGTGTCTCTTGAAGCTTAAAGTAATAAGTACAGACTCCCTAGCTTAGCAGTAAAGACCCTCCAGCTACCTTTCTTTCCTGTTTTGTTCCCTGTGAAAATCCTCCCTGTGTCCTCCGGTGCTCAGCTGAACTGTCCCAGCCACGCTTCCCTGAATAGATCCTCTGTGCTCCTGCTCTGTGCTTTGCCTCTGATCATCTCTTTTTCTGGAATCCACCTATTCTCACCCCTTCCTCGCCTTTCGACATTTTACCTTTCTTTCTTTCAAGGTCTTTGGAAGGGGCCATCTGCTTCATGCATTTTCCTCTGCCCCTCTCAACCACAGCTGGTTGATAATCTCCCCAGGGAATTTCATCTCTGCTCTCCTCTGCATGTATCAGTTTCTGGCTTTTATGATAGTTGTTTCTGTACACACTATATTCCCTCCTTAGTAAGGGATGAGCTCGAAGGCTGCAGTATGATTTTCTTTCTCATGGAAATTTTAAATTTTATTAAAAATTTAAATCATTCTTGTTTTTTTTTTTTTGTTTTTTTTTGTTTTTTTTTTGTTTTTTTTGAGACGTAGTTTCCCTCTTGTCGCCCAGGCTGCAGCGCAGTGGCACCATCTCGGCTCACTGCAACCTCCCCCTCCTGGGTTCAAGCAATTTTCCTTCCTTGGTCTCCTCTGTACTTTTTTCACATAAAATGTACAGTAGCTAGGATTACAGGCATGCACCACCACATCTGGCTAATTTTGTATTTTCAGTACAGAAGGGGTTTCTCTATGTTGATCAGGCTGGTCTTGAACTCCCAACCTCAGGTGATCCTCCCACGTTGGCCTCCCAAAGTGCTGGGATTACAGCTATGAGCCACCATGCCTGGCCTCCTGTTCTTTTTTTATTTTATTTTTTAAATAACCAAATGCATGCATGCTTGATGCAAAAACAAAACAAAACAAAACAAAAACGAAATGTCATGGAATACATCTCTTAGAAAGTGAAATCCACCATTATCACCCCTCTTCCCCTGCTCTAAGAGGACTGCGGTTAACAGTTTGGAATGTATTCTTATAGACCTCTTTTATATAAAAAATTATTTATAGAAATGGGATTATATTATATGTTAAGCTCTGTGCTTTTTTCACTTAAAATGTATAGTATTTTTCACATAGATATCTACCTCATCCTCATTTTTTTTTTGAGACAGCATCTGGTTCTGTCACCCAGGCTGGAGCGTAGTGGTGGGATCATAGCTCTGCAACCTTGAACTCCTGGGCTCAAGCGATCCTCTTGCCTCAGTCTCCTGAGTTGTAGCTGGAACTGCGGGTGTGCACCACCATCCCCAGCTAATGCTTTAACATCCTTTGTGGAGACGGGCCTCGCCATGTTGTTTGTGTTAGTCTGGAACTCCTGGGCTCAAGGGATCCTCCTGCTTTGTCCGTTCAAACTGTTGGGATCACAGGCATGAACCACCCCATCCAGCCTTCATTCTTTTCTAACTGCAGCATAGCATAAGATTGCAGCGATGCACCTGTTCAATCCCTTCTTGATGCACATGAAAGTGATTTCCAATTTTTACCACTAGACCAATGCTGCAGTGAATATAAATACATATGTGTGTGCACGTATTGCTATCTATATATCCATATAACTTTCTTTGGATATGCAATTGCTAGGTGAAATGGAATGGAGATTCTAAATGATGATAAATGTAGGAATGTCAGGGATGGTGGTAAAGAGTCTTGTTTTATGTTTTTCTGTATCCTTCACAAAGCTTAGCGTTGTATCTACCAGTGTAGCTTGGTAAGTAAAAGACCAGTCTCTGGCCTCTGGCTGTCCAGGTTTGTATCCAGGCTTCATCTCTATACCTTAGCCATCTCATCACCATAAAATAATAGGAGGGTCATTGTCATTATAAAGCTTAAATGAGATAATTCATGCAACACAATGAGCATTTAGTAAGTACCTGGAAAATAAGTAAATGCAAGACATACAAGAGGAAAAATGGTAATGGGTTCAGACAATTGTTGAATGAATTGGACTGAATAGAACAATGGCAGTTTGAGTAATCGTTCTAGAAACGGATGTTACAGAACTATTCATACTTTGCTATCAAAACTCATAGCAACTATTTATAAAATGACTGGCTGACATTAGAGGTGCAGTGTGTAGCCCTGGAGCAATTCGTCTCTGTGCAAAATGAAGTGGTGCGAACCAGAATCAAACCAATGACCTTGGCTTTTTTGGCCCCACACTTTCCCTAATAGAACTAACTGGCCCCAGCTGCAGCCTTATGTAATGGGTATCTGTGAGGACAGAGAACAATAGTTCCCCGCAGGGTACACTTGCTCGCCACTGGAGGTTGTTAGGTCATCTAGCTAAGCAGCCATTAACACTGACAAAACAGAAGTTCTCATCTTGGTGGCAAGATTTCTATACTAATACTAGAAGATTCTAAGGCAGTCAACCCTGGGTTCTAGAACCAACTCTGCCACTATTACAGCTTTAAAATCTTGAGCAAATTGTTGGACTTTATTTTATCTTGGGACAACAAGGAGACTGAAATAGTTGATGTGAAAGGCACTTTTTTTGACATTTCTTTCCCCACAGGTAGATATTCTCAGACATCAGGGCTGTTTATTGCACTGAATAAAATTAAAGTATAAAATCAGGCAATAGCAATACTGTATTTTCAAAATGTGTCAATGAAGTGATGGCAAAAAGGAAACATGAGAAGCTAGACATGGCTGGACGCAGTGGCTCACGCTTGTAATCCCAGCACTTCCGGAGGCCAAGGTGGGCGGATCTCTGAGGTCAGGAGTTCCAGATCAGCCTGGCTAATGTGGTGAAACTCCAGTCTCTACTAAAAACACAAAAATTAGCCGGGCGTGGTGGCACGGGCCTGTAATCCCAGCTGCTTGGGAGGCTGAGACAGGAGAATCGCTTAAACCTGCGAGGCGGAGGTTGTAGTGAGCTGAGATCACACCACTGCACTCCAGCCTGGGCAACAGAGCGAGACACCGAAAAAAAGAAAAAAAAAAAAAAGAAGCTAGACACAAAAGGCCACATATGATATGATTCCACTTATACGACTTATTTGAAATATCAAAAATAGGCAGATCCATAGACCAATGGAAAGCAAGTTAGTAGTGACTAGGGGCTGGGAGAAAAGACGATGGGGAGGTGACTGCTTAATAGGCATGGTGCCACCTTTAGAAGCGATGAAAATCGGTTGGAACTAGACAGTGGTGAGAGTTGTACAACATGGTGAATGTACCAAAAGCCACTACATACACACTTTAAAATGGTGAAATTTATGTCATGTGTATTTTATTACAATAAAAAAATGCCCCCCCAAAAAGAGAGAGGGATGGCAAAAGATAGCAGAGGGCAGACTCACTTGATACCTGCTTCAAGGTAACATTAGAGGAGGGATTGGGATGGGGGTCCTCTGAGGAAGCCCTGGGAGATCCAGGGATAAGAGAGTGGACATTAGTGCAGGATTTGTCATCTAACTGGGGCCAGGTCCTAGCCAGGGGCAAGTGTAGCAGTCAGTGGAGCTCCAATGAAGAATGAGTGTTACCCCAAGTGCACTGATGATGACCCTCCCTCAGCTCAACATGTTCTTGGCCTCCTCTCACTGGGGTCAAACCCCACCCATCTAAGTCCAATTTCAAAGCCCACTCCTTTCTTAAGCTCCCACACCATACCCCACACAGAAACACATTTCCTTCTTTTTTTTTTTTTTCTTTAGACAGGTTCTCACTCTGTCACTCAAGCTGGAGTGCAGTGGCATGGTCATGGCTCAAATTCCTGGGCTCAAGTGATCCTTTCACCTCAACCTCTCGAGTAGGTGAGACCACAGTTGCATGCCTGGCTAATTTAATTACTTTTAATTTTTTTGTAGAGATGAAGTTTTCCTAGTTGCCCAGGCTGGTCTCGAACTCCTGGGCTCAAGGGCTCCTCCTGCCTCGGTCCCCCAAAGTGCTGGGATTACAGGCATGAGCCACTGCCCCTGGCTACATCTTGTCTTTCTGAAAGCTGACAGCGCTTACTCTCTGTGCCATTCCCAGGGCATAAGGCTGCTGCAGCCTTCTAGAGACACTTGCATTCTCTTGCCGCCCAAGGCCTTCTGCTTCTCTTTGTCTCCCAGCGTCCAATACAGTAGTGCTCAGGAAACATTTGTGGTTCTGTGATGGAGTGACTCAGGCAGCCCCATGGGGAGTAGAGTTTTATGAGTTTAATATGAACCATACCATGAAATCTGAGAAATTTACCTCATTGCTCATACTGGAAACCCTCCGTTCCACTCAGATTTGCTTGGAGTGGAATTGTGTTGCTTTTCACACTGAAAATGATCATCTAATTTTTAAATTTAAAAAACGTTTACATAGCACCTACTTCATGTTCGACAGGAATCTCAACACTTCGCAAATGTTAACTCACTGACTCTTCCTAACAAAGAGACACTGAGAAGTTAAATAACTTGCCCAGAGGTCAAAGCCAAAAAACGGCAGAGCTGGGCTTCAAATCCAGGTTCCTTGCTTCCAGAGGAGATGCTCTTCAGTTTGTTCTGGTGCCTGAAACTTACAGATGAGTGGCAAAACCCTCCACGCGCAGGGAGCGCGGGGGCGGGGGAGGGGGGGGAGACATTGATGTATTTATTTCAAGGGAATTTTTTTTTCTTGCTTCCCTTCTTTCTTCTTCATTCAAAGCAATATGCTGTAAAGCAAATAGTCTTTTTTTTTTTTTTTTTCACACCTGAGAGGAGACAAGCGCCGCTCATTTTTGCTTTGGCAATCAAAATGGAAGAGAAAACGTGTGTGGTTTCATCACTGGTGCTTTCGGGATGTGAGAGGCGGGCTGTCCTTCTCTCTCTGGCTAATCGGCCCGAGACCCCTCCCCAGGCGTTGTGGCCTCGGGTCGTGGAGACTTAAGGGGCCGCCTTTCCACTGTGACTCCGGGAACGTACCCCAGCCTCTCCCTCCTTCCTGCAAATCCGGTCCTTGTCCTGAAGAATCTCAGCGTCTTCATACGCCCGCCTCTCTCAAAGCCTCTTAGGCTTTACACCTGATTAACAACGTTTGCATGAGGATGGCCAGACCCCGGCGCACCGCCCTGCAGGCCCGCGCGAATCCACTACGTTTTCATGTTTCCGATGTTGTCCTTCTGACTTGATGCATATTCAAATCTCTCTCTCCCCACGTGGGAGGCCGGAGTCAGAACCTGACAGACCTGCCATTTACTGACTGGGGACCCAGAGCAAATTACTTCACGCATCTGAGTCTCGGTTTCCTCACCTTGAACGGGATTGGTACCTATAGGTTGCGGCGTGGATCGAATGAGATAGCGCAGGGGCGGCACCGGCGCACAGCAGCTCTTAGTTCCTCTTAGCGATGTCTACGTAACACATGCTTGTCTGTTTCCCATTTTTCCCAGGGCACCCTCAAGCTCTCGCGCCACACCGAAAAAAGTCCCAGCGGGCGCGCTGTAGGTACCTGTGGGCCCAGCTACTCTGGAGGCTGGGGCAGGAGGATCGCTGGAGCCCGGGAGGTCGAGGCTGCAGTGATTATGCCATTGCATTACAGCCCGGGCGGAAGAGCCAGAGCCTGTCTTTATAAAAAAATAATAATAATAATAAAAAGAAAGAAATTAAAGTCCCCATAACCCTGGTTAAAGTGTTCCGGGCCACTGTCTCTTAGGGCACATTTAGGACAACCTGAAGTAGCCACCCTTCTTGGGACCCTAACCCTAACCCTAACTCCTCGGCCCCCAAAGGCTAAGAGCTGAGGATCTGAAGGAGGCCCGGCTGAGGCCACTGGGTGGGGCTCTGGGAGGAGGAAATGGGGTTCCCGAGGGAGCCCGCGCTCCAGCTAGCGTCCTTCTGCGAGGACGCCCCCCACCCGGACACCTGCTGCCCGAGCGAGCGTCGTGGCCGGGACTCCCAGCGGGGCAGTCTCGGGGCGCGGGTCCCACTTGCGCGGCGCGGACCCCGGGCTGCCTCCGGCGCAGCCTCTGGGAGCCCCGCCCCGACTCCCCGGCGCGGCCCCGGCGCCCAGCCGCGCCCCCTCCCAGCCCGCGGCGCCCCGGCACCCCTCTCCCTCCCCGGCGGGCTCCGCGGAGCATTGTACTCACATCCGGGGCTGGGTTTTGCTTTAATGCGAAACGTAATTAACCCGGAAAAAAGAGCCGAGGGACTGGAGCGAAAGAGGGGGTACGGGGGGCGGGAGACAGGAGCGAGGGGAGCGAGAGACGCGGAGAGTTTGGCAGCGAGATCCAGAAATACCCTGAGCGCGGCGGACCCGGCGACCCCACCCGATGTAACGCGCCCCGCCCGAGCCCCGGCCCTTGTACGGCGGGGTAAGTTGGGCGCCCTCGCGGGCCCGGGAGTGGAGCGGCGCAGAGGGGCGCGCGGGGGCCGGCGGGACTGGGGGTGCAGGGGGCGCTCCGGCGGGGGCCAGGCGGCCTAGGGGCACGGGGGGCGCGCGCGCAGTGCTGCGTACGCCAGTCCTGGTGGCTGACAGGCGAGGGGAGGTGGCCGCAGACCCAGGAGGCCTCTTCCAGCCCTCCAGGAAAGCCCCGAGGGCAGCCCATCCTCCAAGTGCCCCCGGTGGCCAAGGTCGCCGCCGCCAGGGGTCGGGCTGCGGGGGAGGGGCCGCGGGGAGGGTGGGGGCGGGAGTTCTGCTGAGCTGCATTTTCTCACGTTTGCAGCGGCGAAACTTCTCTGCGGGTTCTGGAGCTGGGGCACCGGCCCCGCAACGACTGCCCGGGCTGCGGGAGGGGAGGAGAGCAGAGAACGTCCCCAGGCAAGTCCCTCGGGTATGGATGGGGCCGTGGAGACTCCTCTTTCTCTCCCCCCACTACCTTTTTACTTGACAGGCCTAGAAGGTTCCCCTAGGGACACCCGTCCTTTCCTCTGGGTGCATTCTGGCCTTTGGGCTTCTGGAACTCCAGGCAATGGAGAGGACTGCCCTAAAATGCAGGTTCGGTGCCAGGTTGGGTGAGTCCTCGAGGGGAGCTGTCGTTCTCTCTCTCACCAACTTCTTCCTCACCTTACACGCTTCCCTTTTCTGCTCCATGCCTAAAGACGATTTCACCAAAATTTTTAAAAAAAGAAAGAAAAAAGAAGGGTAGTGTGGTTGGGGTGGGGGAGCCAGGACGTTTAGAAAGGAAAAGGGTCTCCTTACGCCCAGAGAGGGGCGCAGGGCCAGTGGCGGCCGGAGCACCCTCACATCTCCTCCCCGGGGCCAGCCCTGCCCCCAGGCCCTCGCCTTAAGGTTTGGCTTCCTTCCTTCTTGGTGAACACAGGTTCAGGACGTGTCTTCCCCTTCTCATTCCTTCTTCCTGCCCGCCCCCTTTCTTTCTTTAGGGCTCCAAGTGGGGTTTTCAGAGGACAGTAAATGGCAGAGAAGAGGGAGGGGACAGCACCCCATCAGGAAGCCAGCTGTGGCTCTGGGGGCTCTGAAGGCTGAGCCCTAGGTGCAGTTGGGGCTGAAGTCCCGAGATTGCACAAATGGTGTTCTTCATATATCCGACCAAGTCCCATTTTCCCTTCTTTTGTCATTGTTTTTCTTTGGTGGCGAAGGCTTCCAATCTGTAAAGCAAAAGATCTTGAAAGAATGGAAATTTTTGTTTTCTTTATCAGTTGCATTCAGTTGACATGTATTATACATGCAAGGCAGTGATGAACAAAACACAACTGCCTTATTTATTTATTTTTTCTTTTTCCTTTACTTCTGGAGGGCTGGACGTTGTCCTTCTGGAGCTTGCAGGACTTGTAAGCTCACTCGTTTTGAGAAGCCAGAGTAAGCTTTTAGAAAACATCATCATCTCAGATGTTAGCCTTCTTCACTATGTGCCACTTGAAGGCAGATGACTTGTGCACTATCAGAGGTCTAGCCTGTTTGGGGATTATGGCCAGCCCAACATATGACATGTACCAGGTGCTAAGCAAATGTTTGTTGCATTAATGAATGAAGACAAACACACGAATTGTCTGTACTTGTCCCAATGGCAGAGAAAAGAGCAGTGTGGTTGATCCTCAAACCTGTAGCAATTTGGATCACCAAGCTGGTACATGGGAGTTTTTAGTCCAGTTGTTGCCTTTACACCTAAGTATCCTTTGGCCCTGTTTGTACATTACAGCACACTTTCTGCAAATTGACTGTGGCACTCCTAGTGGAGTTTTAGCTGGCTGGTAATGGGAGCCTTGCTCATTTCACAGATGGGTAATTACCTTGGTATTGGTTGGGAAACTGCCTGCCCTTTGGTGAAGAGTTTTTGCATACCTTTCTTTTTCCTTGTTATTGGTGCTTTCTTCTCTCTTCTGTGTAAGGAAGTAGGGCCTGCAGATCCCATCATGTCATGATAGTGAGCTGAACCATCTTCAGCTCGGTATTTTAGAATGGTTAAAATAAATCTTGAAGACATGCAGGTTTTGGTTGGTGCAGGTTTTGGTTCTGCAGAAGTGGGAAGGGGAAGACTAATGAGCCCTATCAGCTGAGCTCCAGAGCAGCCCTCCCACTACCTTGCCAAGTGTTTGCTAAAGTGCTGGGATACTAGGAAGACCCAAGCAGCAGGAAGTGTGTGCATCCATTGGCATTGATCTCCTGTCCTCTTCATGGGACAGATGGACAGGTGGGTGATGCCCCTGCTGAAAGACTGGATGACTCAGATGAGAGCTTGCTGCAGACCACAGTGCATCAGAATATCTCTTCTGATTCACGGAAACTGCTGCGGCTTGACTTATTCTGGCGGTGATAGACCTAGGGCTTGGAGAAGAGGATCTGGGTGCTGGGATGTCGGGCTGTTCTGCCCCCTCCCTCTCTTTCCACCACGAACAGTTTGGGCTGCCTTACTTTCCATTTTCCATCTGTCTCAGTGAGCTGGATGGGACTCCAGCAATCTAATCTGGTAGGCTTTGGAAAGGAAGGAAGCAGAGCAAATATTATAGTGTGACAGCCTATGGGAAGAGAAGAATCCTGGCTCTGCCTAATAGAAGCCCGTTGTTGAGATGGGGAACTGGGCAGGCGGGGAAGATAAGGCAGCCAAGAGGTGGGAGGGATGCGGCCTCATCCTGTCAGTGGAGGAGGCCAGGGGTTGGCGCAGTGAGACGCTACTGTTCTTCTTCTTCCCTGCCCTGACTCCAGGTGATTGAAGTGATTTGTTGTGCATTAAAGCCTTCTCACTGTGGAGGTCCCAGCCCTGCTGGGGCAGGGGCTCCTGATATTGCCCAGTGTGGGCAAAAGGCTTGGGGGCCTTGGCCCTGTGGTGTGCCTTTTGCCCGCAGTGCCTGGTCAGCTGAGGTGGAGGGGATGGGAAGCTGGGTCCTCTCGTCCTTATAATCTTGAGAAGCACTGCAGTTAGAGTGCAAAGCTGGGCCTCAAATTCAGCTGGGCCCTTGCAAAGCGGCCCTCTGATGGTGTGATTGCCTGTGGCTGGATCAAGAGGCAGCTCTAGGGTCCTTTCCTTGGAAACTGATGAGCATGTCCAGGTTTCTGTTAACTCCCAGGGTAGGCTGGCCAAGAAGGAGTCAGCGAATTGCCTGGATTTTTTGTTCTAAATCCCCTGGACAATTTTTTTTTTAGACAGAGTTTTGCTCTTGATGCCCATACTGGAGTGCAATGGTGTGCTCTCAGCTCACCGTGATCTACACCTCCTGGGTTCAAGTGATTCTCCTGCCTCAGCCTTCTGAGCAGCTGGGATTATAGGCATGCACCACCACTCCTGGCTAATTTTGTATTTTTAGTAGAGGCAGGGTTTCTCCATGTTGGCCAGGCTGGTCTTGAACTCCCAATCTCAGTTGATCCACCCACCTTGGCCTCCCAAAGTGCTGGGATTACAGGCATGAGCCACTGCGCCTGGCCGAGAATTTTTAGAGATGTAAAATGGGGTGGTTCTTGGAGTAGAGGGAAGAGTGAGGGGAACTGATGCTTTTCCCTGTTCGAGGGATGTCAGAGTCGCAGCTTTTTCATTGCCATTTGCTCATTGGCATTGAAGGGATGGAGGTGCCCATGCAGCAGCTGCTGCCCTAAGTTAAGCAACTTTGCAGTGGTAATGATGACCATGTGCTCCTTGTTAGGCACCCACACATGCAGTTAAACAACAACAATATTTACCCAATATCTGGGTGTCTAGCGCTTTTCACACATTGTTTCATTTAATCCTCACAGCAGCCTTTGAAGTAGGTAAAGCAATTATCTCCATTTTGCAGATGAGGAAATAGACCCTGAAGAGTTAAGCAACTTGTCTGGATTTGCATCCAGGTTTGTCTGGCTTGAGACTCATAATCTTTCCCTTCACTCCACTACACAGATGGGATGGGCAACTGAAATCAGCACACCCTTTTGAATGGTCATCTTCTTGCAAAAGATCCCTCAAAAATACTCATATTGGGCTTGGGGTAGTGGCTCATGCCTGTAATCCCAGCACTTTGGGAGACTGAGGCGGGTGGGTCACTTGAGGTCAGGAGTTCCAGACCAGTCTGGCCAACATGGTGAAACCCTGTCTCTACTAAAAAAAAAAAAAAATGGCCGGGCGTGGTAGTGCATGCCTATAATTGAAGCTACTGGGGAAGCTGAGGCAGAAGAATTGCTTGAACCCAGGAGGCGGAGGTTGCAGTGAGCCGAGATCATGCCACTGCACTCCATCCTGGGTGACGGAGCCAGACTCCATCACACACACACACACACACACACACACACACACACACACACACACAGACACACACACACTCATATTGGCTGGATGTGGTGGCTCATACCTGTAATCCCAGGCTGTCTGTAATCCCAGGCTTTGGGAGGCTGAGGTGGGAGGATCACTTGAGGTTAAGAGATTAAGACCAGCTTGGGGAACCTAGTGAGGAGCCCATTTCTACAACAAAAAAAAAAGTGAAAAATTAGCTAGTTGTAGTAGTGTGTGCCTGTAGTCTCAGCTACTCGGGAGGATTTTTTTGAACTCAGGAGTTTGAGGTTATAGTGATCGCACCACTGCACTCGCACCACTGCACTCCAGCCTGAGCACCAGAGCAGGACCCTGTCTCTAAAAAAAAAATTTTAAGTACTCGTACTAGTTATTGTCACCTGCACATCGTCCTTACCACACCCAGCCCCTCCTCCTTCCCTAAATCAGAAGCACTTGTCTGTAGAGGGACATTTACACTTCCCCCTCACCACTCCCCTGCCTGACCCCCAGCACTTTGCAAAAGGCCAGTAGGTTGGGGAAATGATGTTTTCTTTTCATTCTTTTGCTGCCCATGTATTAGTACCCTCTGGTTGACATGGTCCATTATAAAATGAAGATTAAAGTGTCAGGACTCGCAGCTGTTGTTAGGGAGCCCCACAGTGAAACTGAATTCATTGTGGGGGAACTTTCACAATTCTGAAAGTTGGAGATCTCAGCTTTTACAGGCTGTGAAGCCAGTGTGGCTGCATGCCTGCGCCCGTGCCCTCTCTGGTGATGGTCTGATGAGCCTTCAGCCCCGGGCAAGCTTTTGTTTCCCGCAGGCTCCAACAACCACATTTTCTTTGAACATAGATGAGGCTGTTGTGAAGAGAGGTCATGAGTGCCTGAAATATTTTGTTGTTTTTGGCATCGTTATTGCAGTGGTATCAATTTCCAGTTACTCCTGCCTTTCCCCCCGCCCCCATATTTTTTCAAAAATTCCTTCTTGAGTATATCTTGCCTTCGACTCCAAGTTCTAGGGTCCAGTGGGGATTGGGCTATCTCAGGGTCAAGCCAGCACCCTGTCTGAACCGCCCTCATTCCTGTACATGTTTGCATTCCTCATCCTGCACTTCCTCTGGGAACTTGTTCTCAGTACATTCCCTTCTCTCGCACTTTATTCTCCTGCCTTAGACTATTTGGAATCTGCTATCATGACAGTTTCAAAATTCAGCCATATTAGAGCAGTAGGAAGTGGAGGCTTCCACACTTTCTAAGTTATAATCTTTGACCCATTCTCAGGGATGTGTTCTCAAATAGCCATGCTTGCATTTTGCTGTTGTTTTTACTGGGCTTGTACCTTGTGAAGGCTCTGTTGGCTTCACAATATACCCTGATGTATACTGCAAATCTAAGCATATGTGAACTCCGTTGATGTAGTCCTATCTATTCTGGCAAATAGGTGAGTGACCGCTTCATATCTCTATACCTTAGTTCCTGTCTGCTGTATTTCATAGAGTCCTATCTGGGATCTCTGACGTTATTTCCTGAAAACCTTTCTCCTGTTACTCACTTTAGCCATTTCTGGTTGGTAGAACCTCTCGCTCACTACTGATCCTGCTGCCCCCAGATTCTGCCCTGGGAGGAGTAAGGGAACAGAAGATGTACGTCCCACACACCCCACTCCTTGTCAAAAAGCGCCTTTTGAATATTTTCTGGAGCACAATCCCAGAAATTCCTTGTCCTGCCAACACAGAATAATGTGAAAGAAACATCTCTAAATTTAAAAAATGAGTAACTTTTTTTTAAAATTTTTGAACTGAGGTTGTAGTAGATTATTTTGTACTTTGGCCAATACCATTTAAGGCTTTATCTCTGTTATCACTTCCTCTTATTATTTATCTCGGAAGTGCGGGAGTAGTCAGGCAGACGAGTCTCCCATATATCCTTCTGTTCCTTCTTCTGTCTCCAAATTATGTTAGCCATCTTCAAAATCAAGAGGGCTATTTGGCAAACCACAGCTCTCATAACTTAATAGCTTATAGCTTTTCTTTAAAATAAATCTATCTGGCTGGGCACAGTGGCTCATGCCTGTAATCCCAGCACTTTGGGAGGCTGAGACCAGAGGATCACTTGAGCCTAGGAGTTTGAGATCAGCCTGGGCAACATACAAAAAATAAAAAAATTAGCCGGATATGGTGGTGCACACCTGTAGTCCCAGCCACTCGGGAGGCTGAGGTGGGAGGATCACATGAGCCTAGGAGGTGGAGAGACTGGGCAACAGAGTGAGACCCTATCTGAAAAAGAAAAATTCAATTTATTCATCTTTTCACTCATCCAGCCAGCCTCTTAATGAATTAATTAATTAATGTGTTTTTGAGACACCGTTTCACTCCTGTCACCCAGGCTGGAGTGCAATGGTGTGAGATCTCTGCTCATTGCAACCTCCTCCTCCTAAGCTCAAGCAATTCTCCTGCCTTAGCTGGGACTACAGGTGCACACCACCTCGCCCAGCACTAATTTTCAAATGTCAGTCCTATCCCCCAAGTTTCAAGAAGGAAAACTCCACTGGGGGCTCTTGTCGGGGTCCCCATTTCCTTTTCCCAGAGCACTTGTCGAGGTGTAGCCAGTGTGTTGTTGGAATAGAGGAATAGCAGCATCGCCTTGGGGCTGAGTATTCTGTCAGCCCGAGGACCTGGGCTCTTCCTAAGACCAGAGAGCAGGGGCCAAACCCGCAGGAGAAAGGCATAGAGGCGTTCAGAGGATGTTGCCATACAAAGTAAGAGACCCAAACAGCTTGGAGGGAGCTAAAGCCCTCTGGGCTGGTGAGTGTCTGGCTCTTGGATAATTGTGAGATGTGAAACATTTATTTATTAGGTTTTGGTCTTTAAAACACCAGAAAGTTCCAAGAGAGCTATAATTTAGGCAAAGTTTTGTTTGTTTGTGGACTCTGGAGAATTGAGAAATTTATTCTCAGATTCAAAACTTATACACTTGGGTGGGAGTCTGTGTGGAATTAAATAGCTTTCTCTCCTGCTAAATAAAGTAACACATGCTCCCTGTAGAAGGTTTGGAAAAATATGTACAAGTAAATGAAATTCCACTCATAGTCCATAGATAATAACTTACTATTTTGGTGACTGTATGTCTAGTTTTAAAACAGCCCATATATAGGAATATAAGAATAATATTTGGATGATTGAGAGCATATTATGCATCATTTCATATCTTTAAAAAAAACCTATGATATGGTGAGTTTTCTCCTCATTCATTAAAAATTACCTGAAAACAGAGTTTTTGAATCATTGTGTAATATTTCCTCGCGAGCATGTCCCGTTGTTTATTTAATTATTTTCTAACCATTATGATATTCTGGGCAGTTCCAGTTGTTTGTTACTATAAATTCGATTGCAGTTATCATTGTTTTACTTTCATCTTTCTTTGAATCTTTGCTGATTGACTTGGATGGAATCCTAGAAGTAGAATTACTAGGTCAAAGGATATGAACATTTTTTTCTTGTTACATATAAATAACTAAATTGCTTTCCAGAAAGGTTGATATTCCTGTCCTGGGTGTATAAGAATCCTAGGAACATTTTTCAAGTAGACAACATCTGTTTTCAGCAGTGATCTTTCCCTCTCAGCCTCTCTAGTGCCTCTCTGTCCCATCTGGGCTATGTACTATTTTCTCAGGGTCTGGGTCTCAGCTGTCTCTTGTATATTATGAGCCTGACAAAGTTATCCGTTGCTTCAGTTCCTTGGGGCAATTTTATTCTTGGCTCGAATTTCCACTGGTGGAACCTAGGGCATGGAAATGGGCAGTAGACAGCTATTTGGGGCAGAGATACCTCCCAGTGCCCCCTGCCCCCACTCCATTTCATTCTTTGGCATGCGCCTTGACTCTTCCTTCTCACGAGCTGTTTCTAGTCAACTGGCAGGTGTTGGCCAGGAATCTCTCAGTTTAATTGCCATTTAACCCAATTTCTGCCACTGATGAATGGGTAGGTAACTCTGTGCAAACTCACTTTCTTTCCCCAAGTTTCACTTTTATCATTAATACTTGCTTTCATTTGTAGTACATACTTAAGAACTTATATTCTACTTGGAAATCTGGATCATATGAAACTTCCCACTTTGTTTTTCTTTTTATTAAAATACTTTTTTAAAAATTTGAGATAGGGTCTTACTCTGTCACCCAGGCTGGAGTACCATGGTGTGATCTCGGCTCACTGCAGCCTCCACTTCCAGGGCTCAAGTGATCCTCCCAACTCAGCCTCCTGAGTAGCCGGGACCACAGGCATGCATTACCATGCCTGGCTAATTTTTGTATTTTTGGTACAGATGAGGTTTTGCCATGTTGCCCAGTCTGGTCTTGAACTTCTGGGCTCAAGTAATCTGCCCACCTTGGCCTCTCAAAGTGCTGGGATTACGGGCATGAACCACCACACCTGGCCTGAAATATATTTTTTAGTTATTGGAATTATATGAGGCTATGTCTTGGTTTGGTTTGGTGTGTATTTGTGGGGGAGAGAGAGAAGGGGGGAGGAGACAGAGAGAGAGAGAGAGAGAGAGAGAGAGAAGGACAGGGAGGGAGACAGAAAGAGGAATTCTGTACACACATTCTCTTGATTTGCTTTTAATGGAGTCCAGCAAGGTAGATGAAATAGGAAACAAATATTTAAAAAATGTGCACTCTCACTAGACATCATTATGTATTTGAAACTAGTAATAGTTTAAAATAATGAGAACATTCAATATATGTCAGATAATAGCAATGGTAACTATATATTGCTGGTTGCAACATAGCTAAAATATTTTTAGAAAGCAATTTTGTAAAAGGACTCAGGAATCATAAAAGATTATAGCCTGGGATCTCATTGTGTTATTACTTGGAATTTATTCTCTTTCCATGTAAAAGAAGAAACAAAGCATGAATGTGTACATTTTAGCATTATTTATAATAGTGAAAAATCGGATACAGCCTCCAGTTTAATCATAGAGAAATGGTATGTAAATTATAGTAAAACCAATACATTAATGTTATGCAACCACTAGAAACAATGATTCTAAAGACTATGTAGCAACGTGGAAAATGCTCATGACATCATCTTCAGTTTTAAAAAGGGCAATTATGTGGATAGGGACATGAAAAAGCATGCAAATGTGAAAATTGCTGGCTGGAGTGATTGTTAAAATAATTCCAGCATTGTTATATTATATGATTTTTGCACTAAACCCAGAAAACACACGAGGGAGGTTTGCCTAGGGAAGATACAGAGCTGAGTAGGTTGGAGAGAGCCCCCTTCTCTTACAGATACCCTGTGTGCTTTGTCAGCTGTGTGTCGTGAAGGCCAGGAAGCTACTTGCCAGATAGCTTCATTATGGTATGAGAGCAAAGGTGAAAGGACCATCTAGAGAGAGAGGTATCTAGAGCTCTAACCCAGCATGAACACTTTCTTTCCTTTTTTTCTTCTTTCTTTCTTATTTATTTATTGATTTATTTTTAGAGATGAGGTGTCACCATGTTGGCCAGGATGATCTTGATCTCCTGACCTCGGATGATTCGCCTGCCTTGGCCTCCCAAAGTGCTGGGATTATAGGCATGAGGGCTGGAGTGCAGTGACATGATCTCAGCTCACTGCAACCTCCACCTCCGAGGTTCAAGCAATTCTCCTGCCTCTGCCTCCCAAGTAGCTGGGATTACAGGTGCGCACCACCATGCCTGGCTAATTTTTGTATTTTTAGTAGAAACGGGGTTTCACCATGTTGGCCAGGCTGGTCTCAAACTCCTGAACTCAAGTGATCCACCTGCCTCAGCCTCCCAAAGTGTGGTGTGAGTCACTGCACCTGGCCCCAGCATGAATGCTTTCCATGTTGTCCCAGGAGATGAGGGCCGGGTGTTGTCAGGATGCCCACAGGCTTTCCCGGGGAACTCCTGGGATAAAACCACTCTAGGTCACCCTCTGCCCAGTATTTTCACCCTAGGGAACTCAGGACAGAATGAAATTTAGGGCTGGGTGTGATGGCTCATGCCTATAATCCCAGTACTTTGGGAGGCTTGGGGCGGGAGGATTGCCTGAGCCCAAGAGTTTGAAAATAGCCTGGGCAACATAGCAAGATCCGCTTCTCTACGAAGAATTAAAAAATTAGCTCTTTATGGTGGTGTGCACCTGTAGTCCCAGCTACTGGGGAGGCTGAGGCAGGAGGATTGCCTGAGCCCAGGAGATGGAGGCTGCAGTGAGCTACGGTTACACCACTGCACTCCAGCCTGGGCAACAGAGTGTGACCTGGTCTCTAAAAAATGAAAACATAAAATGAAATTTAAGATATGTGATTTTGGCTAGGCGTGGTGGCTCATGCCTGTAATCCCAGCACTTTGGGAGGTCAGGAATTCGACACCAGCCTGGCTAACATGGTGCAACTCTGTCTCTACTAAAAATACAAAAATTAGCTGGATGTAGTGGCACATGCCTGTACTACCAGCTCCTTGGGAGGCTGAGTGACAAGAGCAAAACTCCACCTCAAAAACAAAAACAAAAAACCCTATGTAACTGGCAGAGTGTTTGAGAGTTAGAAAATATTTTTTTATTTTTGAGATGGAGTCTAGCTCTATCGCCAGGCTGGAGTGCAGTGATGTGATTTCTGCTCACCACAACCTCCAATTCCCTGCTTCAAGCGATTCTTCTACCTCAGCCTCCTGAGTAGCTGGCATTAGAGGCATGCGCCACCACGCCCGGCTTGTATTTTTAGTGGAGATGAGGTTTCACCATGTTGGCCAGGATGGTCTCAATCTCCTGACCTCGTGATCTGCCTGCCTTGGCCTCCCAAAGTGCTGGGATTACAGGTGTAAGCCACGGCACCTGGCCAGAAAAGCCATTTGGAGGCCTTGCCTTGGTCTTGGCAGGGGACTTGGGGGTGACAGCATATATATGTGCACCAAATGGTGCCCCGTCTAAGTACCAATTACTACTGGCACTCCCCTTTCTCCCCTCACTGGGTCATGGCTATAGTAGTAGAAGGTAGGGATGAGCTGGCAGGGCTGATTTCCACACAGGCCTCTGTGAAGAAGAGAAAGAGCCAGGGAAGATGTGGAAGATGATGGTGACATGGCTGAAGAGGCGAGGATAGGGGATTCGGGGGCCTGGGGCAGCTCTGTGGACCCAATCTTAGGAGCTATTGAGACAAGGGATGTACAAATGGGATCAGGATGAACCGTCAGAGGATGAGGGCTCAGGACCTGAGGTTCACGCTGTGCGCAGCGTCTGAGCGTGCGACTGCTGCGTGGGTCAGCCAGTTAGAGCCACGTTTCCGTGTGATGCTCCATTCTCCTGCAGCCGGTCCTTCCCCCTGCCTCCCACATTCTTGATGAGCTCTGTGACTCAGCTGCTTCTCGGGACATCTGAGCAGCTGCTTTTTTCTAGGGATAGATCCGCAGTCAGGAGATGTTGTAAGCTGAATGCTTATCCTTCCCGTGGGTCCATGAGGGCCCTCTCCCACCTCGAGCCCCTGAAACAAAATTGGACTTTGGGAAGATTGTAGTAAGAGTGCCTTCTTTAGCCCCTGACTTCAGAAAAAGACAGGCATGACCAGGGGCGATGGCTCATGCCTGTAACCCCAATACTTTTGGAGGCCGAGGTGGGTGGATCACCTGAGGTCAGGAGTTCGGGACCAGCCTGGCCAACGTGACAAAACCCATCTCTTCTGAAAATACAAAAATTAGCTGGGCATGGTGGCATGCACCTGTAATCCTAGCTACTCAGGACACTGAGGCAGGACAATCCCTTGAACCTGGAGAGGCAGAGGTTGCAGCGAGCCCAGACCATGCCACTGCACTCCAGTCTGGGCAACAGAGCGAGACTCCATCTCAAAAAGAAAAAAAAGAAAAAGACAGGCATGATGGATCCTGCAGGCTAAAAGGAGAAATTCGAAAGCCAGTGTTAAGTTGGACACCGTGCTTACCGACTGGGCCCAGAGATAGCTTTGCTCTTCCACGGCAGCTTGTGTATTTCCTCTGATGCCTCAGGAGTAGTGATAGTTCTTGCAGCCCCTGCAAATTCTGTCTCTGTGACTGGTTGGCAATCAAGGGGGTTTGCCTGGTTTTCTCGGGGGGCTGGGGATCATTCTGACCAGGCAGCTCTGCACCCTCCCAGAAGGCAGACCCAGCCCTTCTGGTGGGACTCCCGTTTCCCCATCACCCTGGGAAGCTGCGGCTTCTCTCCAGGATATGCTCCCCAACCCCAGCCAGCGCCAGATCACTTCCCTTGCTGCCTTTGACCCAGTGTCTGCTGCAAGACTTCACGTTCCTCCCATGGCGTCTGTTCCTCATTTTGCCTGTGCCTATCTGTCTCCTGTTTCTGAACTCAAACTTGCTCCATGGTGAAACGAGCTGGGATGGAAGCTTTGTTCGAGGAGGCACTGGGTCTGTTCGCAGGTGCCATATGGAAGGATGCTGCTTTGGGCAGGGGTGTGCCTCCCCTGGCCTCTGCTGTGAGGCAAGACGTCCTTCTCCTCTGCCGTGTTTCCCAAACCTCCTCTGCCTACTGTTGATCCTTCTCACTGCCTCTCTTACGGCAGCTCCTCTGACTTCTTCCGCAGCTGTGCTGTTTCACCTCTGCCCTGTTTCTCCCCTGCTTTGCTCTTTGTCCTTTATCCTTTCGCCGTGAGTGGCTGTGGGATCCCCAGACACGTCTCCCTGACGTCTTTGTCTTCTGACCCCCTGACCTCACCTGGATCAAGGGATTCACGGGTCACTGGTATCCATGTGTGTGTTTGGGGGACATTTGTTCCTAGGGGCTGCCTCTCAGCACTGCCCCTTGTTGGGGTGGGAAAGACCACCACCGATTGCCACCAATCGCCACACCACCAATTGCCATCCTTACTTAGAATTGGCCTGATCTGAATCTGCCTGGTGTCACCCTGTGGGAGGGTGACTCCCTCTGGGTCTGCAGGACCAGGGCTGTTGGGTCTCTGTATCTCACCTGCTGACCCAGTGTCCTGTTGCAGGGGATGGCCTGAGACAGTCATCTCACAACTTTGTGTGGCTGTGGACAGAGGGCCTCCATGGACTGGGGCTATTTGGCCACCATGTACTTTGCTCTGTTGGAGTCATCAGTCATCTGAGGGCCTAGGGGTTAGGACTTCCACATAGGAATTTTGAGAGGACATAATTCAGCCCACAACAGTGACAGCAAAGTTACATAAGAATTGCTGGGTCAGGGCTGTGACCCTACCTCAAGGATCCAGAAACCTCTTGCCTTTTAATCTCTTAGTATCTTCATGAAGCTGCAGAGGCTGTACTTTGTGACTTAATTCCTGGCAGAGTTTTCAAAAAAATTTTTTATGTTTAATTTTTGTGGGTACATAATAGGTGTCTATATTTATGGCGTACATGAGATGTTTTGATACAGGCTTGCAGCAAGTGACAATCACTTCATGGAAGATGGGGTATTCATCCCTCAAGTGTTTATCCTTTGTGATACAAACTGTCCAGTTATACTCTTTTAGTTTTTATTTTATTTTGTTTTATTGAGACAGAGTTTTGCTCTTGTTGCCCAGACTGGAGTGCAATGGCGTGATCTTGGTTCACTGCAACATTTGTCTCCTGGGTTCAAGAGATTCTCCTACCTCAGCCTCCCGAGCAGCTGGGATTATAAGCATACACCACTATGCCTGGATAATTTTTTGTATATATATATTTTTTTCAATTAGTAATAATTGCGCCTCGGTTAAACCTCACTGGCTATGATACTGCCACTGAGCAAAGCTATTTTTTGTATTTTTAGTAGAGATGGAGTTGCACCTTGTTGCCCAGGCTGGTCTTGAACCCCTGACCTCAAGTGATCCACCCGCCTCGGGCTCCCAAAGTGCTGGGATTACAGGCATCAGCCACCATGCTCAGTCTCTTTTAGTTATTTTTAAATGTACAATGAAATTATTATTGACTATAGTTATCCTATTGTACTATCATCAAATAGTAGGTCTTATTCATTTTTTCGAACTATTTTTTTGTAGCCATTAACCATCCCCACCTCCCCCCAAGCCCACTACCCTTCCCAGCCTTTGGTAACCATCCTTCTACTATCTCCATGAGCTCAATTGATTTGATTTTTAGATCCCACAAATGAGTGAGAACATGAGATGTTTGTCTTTCGGTGGCTGGCTTCTTTCACACTTAACATAACGACTCCCAGTTCCATCCATGTTGCTGCAAATGACAGGATCTTATTCTTTATTATGGCTGAATAGTACTCCATTGTATATATATGCCACATTTTCTTTATCCATTTATCTGTTGATGGCCACTTAGGTTGCTTCCAAATCTTGGCTATTGAGAACAGAGCTGCAACAGACATAGGAGTGCAGATAAACCTCTTCGATAGACTGATTTTGTTTCTTCGGGTATATACCCAGCCGTGGGATTGCTGGATCATATGGTAGATCTATTTTTAGTTTTTTGAAGAACCTCCAAACTGTTCTCCATAGTGGTAGTACTAATTTGTATTCCTACCAACAGTGTACAAAGGTTCCCTTTTCTCCATAGCCATACCAGCATTTGTTGTTGCCTGTCTTTTGGATAAAAGCCATTGTAACTGGGGTGAGATGATACCTCATTGTAGTTCTGATTTGCATTTCTCTGATGATCAGTGATGTCAAGCGCCTTTTCATATCCCTGTTTGCCATTTGTATGTGTTTTTCTTGAGAAATGTCTATTCACATCTTTTGTCTATTTTTAAGTTAGATTACTAGATTTTTTTCCTATAGAGTGGTTTGAGCTCTTTATATATTCTGGTTATTAATCCCTCGTCAGATGGGTAATTTGCAGATTTTCTCTCATTCTCTGGGTTTCCTCTTCACTTTGTTGATTGTTTCCTTTGCCATGCAGAAGCTTTTTAACTTGAAGTGATCCTACCTGTCCATGTTTGCTTTGGTTGCCTGTGCTTGTGGGATATTGTTCAAGAGCCCGGCAGAATTTTATCCAGATGTTTGAATTGGAGCTTACATCCTTTCTGAGGTAGTTTCTTCCATGTATAAAATTGAGTTGTGAGCCACTTCACAAGGTTTTGTGCAGAGCAATGATAATAGCTGTTGTTGAGGAAGTGCTTAGTGTATGCACACCACTTAATTCTCAGCCCAAGCCTGATGAGGTGTACTTTTTTTGTGGGGGGTGGAAGTGGAGTCTCGCTCTGTCACCCAGGCTGGAGTGTAGTGGCGCGACTCACTGCAGCCTCTGCCTTCTGGGTTCAAGCAATTCTCCTGCCTCAGCCTCCCGAGTAACTGGGGCAACAGGCGCACACCACTGCCATGCCCGGCTTATTTTTTCTATTTTAGTAGAGACGGGGTTTCACTGTGTTGCCCAGGCTGGTCTTGAACTCCTAAGCTCAGGCAATTTGTCCGCTTTGGCGTCCCGAGGTGCTAGGATACAGGCGTGAGCCACCATGCCCAGCCTGAGGTGTACTATTATTAACCCTGTTTTACAGATGCAGAAGCTGAGGCACATGAAGGTTAAATAATTGGTGGTCATACAATTAACAAGTGTCCAGAACTGGAATTTGAATGCAGGCTGCTGATCTAAAGTTTGGGCTTAACTCCTCTATGGATGTAAAGTGCCCAATGCTATCCTGGGCACATAGAGCCTCAGAAAAGTGCGTGGAATACGTGTGAATGCATTTTTATGGGTGCTTAATAGTGGGAGTGGTTTCCAGGATTTGTGGTGGAACATTTGGTGTCCCACAGAAGGAAGCTGGTGAGAGACTCTCAGCCCAGCTTCTGGGAAAGATTCCCGCAGGTCCTGAGGCAGAGCTGCTTCATCTTCGTTCTCATCAGCACCTTCCTCCTGCGTGCAGGGTGATGTGAGCAGAGCCCAGGAATGCCTTATGTGGATCGGCAGAACCGAATCTGTGGGTTTCTGGACATCGAGGAGCATGAGAACAGCGGCAAGTTTCTGCGGAGGTACTTCATTCTGGACACCCAGGCCAACTGCCTCCTCTGGTACATGGACAACCCCCAGGTGAGATTCTCAGGTCAGTGGGAAGGGGCGGGGTGACTGGGTGCCCATCACTGTGTCGGAGGAATGCACACAGGGTTAGACTCCAGGCCTAGGTTCATGAGCAGCACAACCTGAGGATCAGCAGGGAGGGGTCAACTCTACAACACACACAAACATTCATGTGCACGTACACCGCACACACACCCCATACACACATACCACACAGACACACACACACGTGAACATTCATGTGCACATACACCACACACACACTCCCATACACACATACCAGACACACACGTGAACATTCATGTGCACATGCACCAACACACACCCCATACACACATACCACACACACACACGTGAACATTCATGTACACATACACCACACACACCTCCCCATACACACATACCACACAGACACACACACCTCATGCACATGCATCTCATACAAACACACACATCACACATAGCATACAGACATCACACACACACACATGCACACACAATATACACACTACACAGACACACATGCATACACCCCATACACATACCACACATGACACACACCATACACATGCACACACCCCCATACATACACACCACACACAACCCATACACACACACCACAACACACACAGAGACACACACACACTCCCATACACACACACACACCCCCACACACACCACATGCGCATATACCCCATGTACACACAGATACATACACGCACACACACAGATATATACCATAGACACACACACACACACACACACACACATACACACACATATCATACACACCACACACACACACAGAAAACCATCTCAGATCTTAGCTTGGAGAGAAGGACGCTCTCCTGACCCTGGCATCTGGTGTCTGCTTTCTCACATAGAAGCCAGCCAGGATCTGCCTGAGATCCAAGTCCTGGATCCAGGCTCCAAGGCATGGCTTGTTTCCTGTCACTTCTCTCTAGGGCTGTGGCCTGTGGCTGCTCCTGCTCTTCTAGTCTGGGGGCCCCTCCCCAGCAGAGAATGTGACCTGCTTCCCTGAGCCGGACACACGTTGGACTTCTTTGGTCTCCTGACTCAGGAAGTCCTAGAGTCCTGGATTGGAGGTTCCCTTGGAGGTCACCCAGTTTTGTTTTCTCATGGTGCAGATGAGAAGAGAGCCTCAGACACTGCACTGGATATAGGCAAGGACGAGGCCAGAATTAGGTGACTTGCTGAGCATCTTGTGGAGGTCAGGCACAAAGATGGGGGCCACCTACCTTTGATTGCTATGTTTGGGAGTCCCTGGAGTCATCTCTACCCTGGGAACAAGTTGCTTCACCCTGATTTGGGATCTCAAGGCTTTTCTTCTTCTGGCCTTGGGTGCTGCTAGCTCTTTCCCTCCCCCACCCTTGAGCAATTTGGTGGAAGGAGACTGCAAACACTGACATGGCCTCTGAATAGCAAGGTCAGAGGTTGTAGCTGAATAGCAAAGCTAGGTTGTAGCTGTGTTGGGATGTAGAAGGGTGTGAGGTCTGGGATTTGGCTTTGGTTCTGAAGTTTGGGAAGAGGAAATTTTGGATGTCCCGGGGATGGAGTTGTGCTTTAAGATGTGTTGTGGAAAACGACTTATGTGAATCTCTAGGTCACTATCCAGGGACTAATCATCTAGTGGCCTTGGGCATTTGAGAAAAATAGTATAGATGTGGAAAACATAGAAAGTCAGCTGCTGCTAATTGCCTGCTCCAGGAAAGATTAACCCTAAGTATAACTGAGCCCCGTGTTTCATCCTGCAGCCCTGATAAACCTGTTGCTTATTTTCATTTGAAGTGCTGAGTATTCAGAATGAACTCTTTCTAGGCATACTGTGACACCCTGAGCTCAGGCTGGAATGCTGCTGTTTGTCATGTAATGGGCCTAGTTTGCCTTCAGGCCCTGCGATATCATTTTCCCTTCCTTTGCTCTTTTCTTTTCTCTTTTTTTTGAGACAGAGTCTTGCTCTGTCACCCAAGCTGGAGTGCAGTGGAATGATCTCGGCCCACTGCAACTTCTGCTTCCTGGATTCAAGTGATTCTCCTGCCTCAGCCTCCTGAGTAACTGGGATTACTAGCACGTACCATCATGCTCAACTAATTTTTGTTATTTTTAGTAGAGACGGGGTTTTACCATGTTGGCCAGGCTGGTCGTGAACACCTGACCTCAAGTGATCTGCCTGCTTTGGCCTCCTAAAGTGCTGGGATTACAGGCTTGAGCCACCATGCCCAGGCTTTTTTTTTTTTTTTTTTTTAATTTGGGGTCTTAGTTGCCCAGGCTGGATTGCAGTGATGCAGTCATAGCTCACTGCCACCTCAAATTCCAGTGCTCAAGGGATCCTCTCACCTCAGCCTCCCATGTAGCTGGGACTACAGGTGTGTGCCACCACACTGGGCTAATTATTTTTATTTTTTGTAGAGATGGGGGGAGTCTCACTATGTTGACCAGGCTGGTCTTGAACTCCTGGTTTCAAGCGATGCTCCTGCTTTGGCCGGAGTTAAGTCTTTGTTGCCAGTAGATTTGGCTTTGGGCACACCAGAGATGAGCCCTGGGTAACTTACGGGTCTTCAAATTCCCTCTTCATTCTGCTTCTTTGTGTACTTCCTCCCACTCACCTGCCATCTGAGCGCAAGTCATTTGAATGGATTTTTGTCTCGATTTACCTGCTTCATGCCATGCTTCCCTACTAGGGCTATGCTTCACCCAAACTGACTTGCTTGGGGAATCCTATCTGGCTGTTGCCAGCTGCCTCCCAAGAGAGTTGGATCTTTCTTCATACCATGGGTCACAGACTGAGACTTGTGCTGTCAATGGCAAATCACCCAGGACCACAGTGGCACCATCTTGGAACTTGAATATTGACAGTTGTCAAGATTCCCCTCACTCTGATTTGATTGTCACTGGGGACCAGAACCTGCCCTAAGCCTGGATGCTGTGCCTCAGGCTGCCTTCTAGACTCTCTGGGGTCAGCCTCTGTAGCAGGTTCCCCCAGCCCAGGTCAGGCTCGTACTCTTTCCTGCCAGCTGAGATCTCAGAGTATTTTGTGGTAGAAGCTTCTTCGACTTTGAATTACCAGGCAGAACAAATGAGTGGCCCACTGCTGGAGATTCTCTACGTTTTCCCTGTAAGCAGTAGAGCTTACCTGGCTTGGCATATTCTTGAAAAAGGGGAGTCTTGCTATGATACAGAAACAGTTCAGGACATTTTACTTCTTCTGTGGTTGGGTTGGTTCTTTGCCGTGTGAACGGCCAAACAGCGACTCCAGATTTAAACGTGGGTGTTTGAGGTAAGTTATAAAATGGTATTAGTGAGCATTTATTACTATGTGCCAAGCACACTTCATTGGGTTTTTATTTCATTCTGACAACAAGTCTAATTGGTAGGTATTATTGCCCTCATTCTGAAGAAGAGGTAGGTGAGGCTAGCAGGGGAAGAATTTGCCTGTGGTTACATGATAAGAAAGTAGCACAGCTGAGACTCTAACACTGGCAGTCTAACTCTAGTGCCCCTGCTATCATTGCTGATAATGAGACAGGCATCTAAGGGTGGCTTGGGAGAATGGAGAGCCTGCAAAGGTAGTTTCTGATTAAGAAAGAGAAACCTGAGGACTCTCGGGGCTGGGAGGTCCTAGAAGGAGGGCACTTATGTGACTTAGTTTTTGATCATAGTGTCCAGCATTTAATAAATATGTGTTCATTGAATGAATGAATGAATGAATGAACTAAAGAGGGCAAGGGAAGGAAGTGGTTAGAAGTCAGGTCCCTAGGGAATATGTGGCACCCAACATTGCTTTCCTGGGACTGGAGATAGGACCAAAATTGAATGGAAGCTCTATAGAGAGAGGCATCCTGAGGATTTCGGTCTGGGGATTTTTATCCATTCTTATGAAGAGAGGCATTGAGAACTGTGTGTGGTCATTGAACATCTTTATTCGATAGGAAAAAGGAGACCCCTGATAATGTTTTCTTAGTTGTTTAATAGGCAGTAATAAGCAGAAGGTTTTTGGACCCAGGTCTCCGATCTTTGTGTGTTGAAGCCCCCTGGTAGCTTCACTGAGCCTAAATCTGCTACTGCTGCTGCTACTTCTGTTATTACTAATTGCAGCTTATATTTACTAAGTGGTTGTCATGTACCAGCCATGGTAGGAAATGCTTTGAACCTCTCAATAATCCTGGGGCCCGGGGTCTGCTGTCCCTCTTTGCTCCTGGTTGCGCAGGTGGTAAACGCAGAGCTGGAGCCACGTCCATCTGACTCAGGTGTGCAGGCTCCCTTTGTCTGCCTCTCTCCTCCTACTGACCTCTGTGCTCAGCCCTGTGCAAGGTCCTGTAGATGATGTGGAAAATGAGGCCTTTACCACCAGGACGCTTCAGGCTTCGTTGGGGAGAGGAAAACAACACACAGAAAACCATGGTGCTAATAATCCTGGCATGCCATTATAACAGGGTAGCATATTATTAAGTGCCAGTGTCAATGCCTGGATGCCAGTATTTGGGATGAAAGAGAAGGGGTTGCCATTTTCCTTTGCCGCCACGGGAAGGGAACGATGTGAGGCTTGGAGGTGAGTCTCATATGGAAAGTTCTCAGGCCGGGGAGACAGGAGATAAAGATTGCAATCTTGGCTCTGCCAGTAAGTTGATTTACATTTTAGGCAAGTCATTTATCCTGTGGAGTGTGGGCACTCTAGGTGATCCTTCTGTCATCACATCTGGCTAATTTTTGTGTTTTAGTAGAGATGGGGTTTCACCATGTTGGTCAGGCTAGTCTCCAACTTGTGACCTCAAATGATCCGACCACCTCGGCCTCCCAAAGTGCTGAGATTACAGGCGTGAGCCACCACGCCGATTCTCTAGGTGATCCTTAATCTGCCTTTTATCCCTTCATTTCCTGAGAACAGGAGATCCTGAAGTTCAATAGCACTATTAACATATTTACTTTGTTCAGTGTGCCAGATGCTTAGCTAGATACTGCGGCTACATCAGTGAACAAGACAGTCTTTGCCTTCATAGAGTTTTTACTGTTTTTGGGGAAATAGACAATTAAATACAAATGGGGTGGGGAGAGCTGGGGGCCCCCTTTCATAGAGGAGGTGTCATTAGATCCAGATGTTGAAGGATATGTGAGGTTCATTTTTACTATACATTATTCACACTTGCAGAGCATTTTGTGGGTTTTCACTTACTTTGCTTTTTATTTTTTATTTATTTATTTTTTTGAGACAGAGTCTTACTCTGTTGCCCAGGCTGGAGTGCAGTGGCGTGATCTCAGCTCACTGCAACCTCCACCTCCCGGGTTCAAGCAATTCTTTTGCCTCAGCCTCCTGAGTAGCTGGGATTACAGCGGTGTGCCACCATGCCTGGCTAATTTTTGTGTTTATTAGAGGTGGGGGTGTCATCATGTTGGCCAGGCTGACCTCAGGTAAGCCACCCACCTCGGCCTCCAAAGTGCTAGGTTACAGGCCTGAGCCACCGTGCCTGTCCTGGTTTTCACTTACAAGATGTCATTTGATTGTTATACCCACACTCACCCAAGCAGAGCTGAAGAGGTGGAGGAGGGCATTCTAAGTGTGGGAAACAACAGTCATTGTGGGTAAAGGAAGAGGAGTGAGCTCACCTGGTTGGAGGGGAATTTAAGGTCAGAGTCCCCAGAAGAAGACCCTAAGACAAGGAGTCAGGCGCTGAGACAAGATCTGTTGGCAAGTTCTTTGCTAAGGAAACGTTCCTGCGGGGACTGTGAAGAGAGCTGGGGAAGGAGGACAGGGGAGGGAGGAGGCCAGACAAGGGTGTGAGCTCAGGTGGAAATCTGAGCAAGTCTCCTTTCACCGTGGGCCTACAGGAGCTCTGGGGTGAGTCATGCCTCAGCCTTGTCGCAGGGAGCTGGGCTTTCTTGTGCCTGCGTTGGGCAGTCCTGGCTGCAGCTCTGCACATGTGGCAGAATGGCTTCCGGCAGCCCAGAGACAGTTCTCTGAAGCAGAGCTGCAGATGCAGGCTCTGGAAGGCACAGCCAAACGGCAAAAAGGAATGGAGGGAATTTGGGAGGCCAGTGGCAATGTCCGCTAGATGGGCGTACAGTGGGTCATGTCAGGGATCAGAACACAGCATGGGGCACAGCCTTAAATGTCTGGCAGAATTTAGAATCAGGGTGGTTAAGTAACGAATCAAGGCTTCTCATGCAGGCAGTGGTGACTCTAAACTGATACAGAACAAAAACTCATTAGCTAGAAAGGACCCATATAAATGGAAAGTCTCAGTATTATTGATTATGGACACTGATTTGGCTAATGCATTTAAAAATCAATATGTTGACAATATCAAGCAAACATAATTTTAAAAAATGATAGTAAGGACATTCAGCATGAGATCTACCCTTTTAATAATTTTTTTTTTTTTGAGATGGAGTTTCACTCTTGTTACCCAGGCTGGAGTGCAGTGGCTCGAACTCAGCTCACTATGACTTCTGCCTCCCGGGTTCAAGTGATTCTCCTGCCTCAGCCTCCCGAGTAGCTGGGATTACAGGCGCCCACCACCATGCTCAGCTAATTTTTTGTATTTTTAATAGAGACGAGATTTCACCATGCTGGCCAGGCTGGTCTCAAATTCCTGACCTCAAGTGATCCACCTGCCTTGGCCTTGAAAAGTGCAGGGATTACAGGCATGAGCCACCGTGCCCGGCCCCCATTTAACAAATTTTTAAATGCACGATACCGTATTGTTAACCATAGGCACGATGTAATAGCCAATTTCCCCACTCTAGAACTTACTCATCTTGCATGCAATCAAGTAATTCTTGAACAGAAACAAATGCTGGCTGAATTTTCCTTAAAATGTTACTACAATATTATAGCACTAGCGCTTGCATTTCATTTTAATTTCACGTTGGTTTCCGTCATGATAGAGGAGATGAAATTTCTTAGGGCCTCTCTACTCTAGTACAGCCATCTGCAGAGTAACTATGTTTCAGTTGCAGGGTATTGCTTATGTCCCACACCTCTAATGTTCGCTTGGCTAAGTAATTGCAAGACCACATTATATGGCCCTGAACAAAGAGTCAACAGAAGGGTGAAAACAGTATTCCACTAGATTGCTGGTCTTGTCAAATTTACTCTGTCAAATGTTTTTTTTTTCCTCTTTCTCCAAAAAATACATAGATGCTTTTACTTTCCAAAGGCCATGATATGACTCATGGATTATCAAATAACCAAAAAGATAGAATGGCTCTTAGTAACCCTTGGATGCCAATGGAAGCCCTTTGCTTTTATTTTTTTAAATAAACTGAAAGTAGTTCTTTCCATTGATGGGGTGAAGAGCATTAGCAGTGTTGGTAACATGATAGATATTTGGTGCATTTTAGTAGAAAGCATAAAAAAGTATGGGAGGACGTTTTAATAACTCATAATGTGTAATGGACAATCCTGTTGTCTAAAGGCTAGGTGAAAATTGGCATTTTGGTTTTTTTTTAAATGTGAAACTTTACTAAGCAAATTTTGGTTGAAAGCCAGGAATAATTTTTTGCATCGTATGCTTCAGCCTGTCAAAATGCCAGGAACCAGGAAATAACGTTCTTTAAAAATCGGGCAGTAGCGGGTGTGGTGGCTCACGCCTGTAATCCTAGCACTTTGGAAGGCTGAGGCGGGCAGATCACAAGGTCAGGAGATCGAGCCCTCCTGGCTGACATGGTGAAACCCCGTCTGTACTAAAATACAAAAAAAATTAGCTGGACGTGGTGGTGCCCGCCGGTAGTCCCAGCTACTCGGGAGGCTGAGGCAGGGGAATCGCTTGAACCTGGGAGGGCGGAGGTTGCAGTGAGCCCAGATCAAGCCACTGCACTCCAGAGTGAGACTGTCTCAAAAAAAAAAAAAAAATTGGGCAATAGATGCACATGGTGCAAAATTTCAAATGCAGGAAAGCAGAGTTAGTGACAAATTTCTCCCTCCCACTTCAGTCCCCTGGGCAGCCAGTCTTAACAGTTTCCTGTGTCTGTCTGGAGATGATCTCTGCCTATGAGACTGTCTCCTAAGATCATGATAACTTTCAGATCTTCAGTAATTGTTTGGGCACAGTGTCTTAAATTCATGGATTTTGTGTGATTGGTATCTTAACTATCCATGTAGACATGTGATTTCCAGAAGTCAGTAGAATTGCTGATGTGCTTTTGTCTATAGCATGTTAGAGTAAGAATTCAGAATCCTTTGGATTAAAAAAAAACCCCAGAAGAAGATTTGTTTTTGAGACAGTGTCTCACTCTGACGCCAGGCACCAGGCTGGAGTGGAGTGGCACAATCTCAGCTCACTGCAACCTCCGCCTCCCAGGTTCAAGCAATTCTCCTGCCTCAGCCTCCCAAATAGCTGGGACTACATGCGCACACCACCACGCCCAGCTAATTTTTGTATTTTTAGTAGAGACGGGGTTTCACCATGTTGGCCAGGATGGTCTCAATCTCTTGACCTCATGATCCGCCTGCCTCGGCCTCCCAAAAGTGCTGGGATTACAGGCTTGAGCCACCGTGCCCGGCCAAGAAGATTTTAAGTGACAGATCTGTACTTTTACCAAATGCAAATTTTGCTAAGAGTAAAATTATTATTAAAAAGTACTTAAAAATTTTTTTTTTTAGAGGCAGGGTCTCACTCTGTCTCCCAGACTGGAGTGTAGGGGCGCAGTCATAGCTCACTGCTGGATTTGACCGGGCCTGCTCAAAACATGTTTAGAATTAAAATTATATGTGGGCTTTTTGAGAGCTTAATGTAAAATAAAAAAGTGCAATTTTGCTTTATGTGTTTCCTGTAGCCATCGTATTTTTAAAACAATTCGTATCTTTATAACAGGATGTACTTTGTCTAAATTTGAAAAATTAAAAACTAAGCAGCACATTGAGACAGTTGTGTTAAGAGTTAGCACTACTCAGTATTAAAGTCCAAGCAGCTAAACAGGCAGAAGCTATGAAACTTAGCAAAGGTTAAATAACTATTGCAGAACCATGGTGATGGCTGTTCTAAGTTTTCTCAAAACTTCTCTTTGGTTATGTTGTTGTTAGATTTTAACCTTCAACATTTGTTCAATATATTTATTATATACATCTCTTTCTATATTTATATATCTAGTTATGTACCAAAGAATGCTATGGCCAGAATGCTGGCTCATGTCTGTAATGGTACACCAGGCTGAGGTGGGAGAATCATTTGAGGCCAGGAATTTGAGACCAGCCTGGGCAACATAGGAAGACTCCATCTCTACAAAAAAAATAAAATTAAATAAAAAAATTAGGCAGTCATGGTGACGTATGCCTGTAGTCCCAGGTACTTGGGAGGCTGAGGTGGGAGGATCACTTGAGCTCAGGAGTTAGAGGCTGCTGCAGTGAGCTGTGATCACGACACTATACTCCAGCCTGAGTTACACAACGGGACCCTGTCTCAAAAAAAAAGTCATTTTATTAATTTCTTATCATTTAAATTGTGTCTCTAAGGCATAGGAGGTTATTGCATGTTTGGGAGAGGGGTTCGTATTAGATTTTGCTTCAGAGCCCAGTTTTATTAGTTTTATCAGTTGAGCACAGAACAACATGATGAATACATTCATTAAGGAAACATCCATTTTTGAGCCTCCTGTCCTCATCTGCAATATATGGTAATGATATCAATGATCTCTACCTGTGACATTGTTGCTGTGAAGAGTAAATAATGTATGTGAAAATGCTCTGACAGCTCTAAAGTGCTGCAGATGTTATCTGTTAAGAGAGTTTGTTCTGGCCAGGACATTGGGATGGATGGGGAGGTAGGGAGAGCAGGAGCTGGAGATGACAGCTGGGGATTTGTCACAGAGCTTCCTGATATGCCTGAAGTGCTGGGAATGGAGAGGAGGGGGCGGGTTTAGAGGCCACGTGAGGGAAGAATCTTTGAAAGCTTAGTACCTGGTTGACTGGGGAAAGGAGGGGGGATTACTGACAGAGACTGGGGAGGGGAGAGGGAAACCCATGAGAAGTGGGAGGGGAAATGACACTGAGTTTGAGGCTGCTTTGAAGAAAGGGCTGATGGAGTTGGCTTATTGAGTTTACAGCTTTAGAACCACTTAGGTGGCCAGCACTCGGTGCTGGGACCCAAATTCGTCCAGGAGATGATCTGAAGCCCAGGCCTCTGATCCGGTGTTTTTGTTTTTGTTTTTCTTTTTGAACTGGAGTCTCACTCACTCTGTCGCCCAGGCTGGAGTGTAGTGGGACAATCTCGGCTCACTGCAACCTCCGCCTCCTGGGTTTAAGCGATTCTCCTGCCTCAGCCTCCCAAGTAGCTGAGATTACAGGTGCATGCCACCATGCCCGGCTAATTGTTGTATTTTTCGTAGAGACAAGGTTTCACCATGTTGACCAGGTTGGTCTTGAACTCCTGACCTCAAGTGATGCACCCGCCTCAGCCTCCCAAAGTGCTGGGATTATAGGCATGAGCCACCACGCCCAGCCTGACCTGGGCTTTACGTCTCTGTCACCAGAATTGGAAGACAGAAATAAAGGGAATGGGGGCTGCGATGGCCGAGAGACTTACACACAGTGAAGCTCATCCTGTCTAAAGCTGATTTCTTGTTGTCTGTCAGCAAGAAATTGACATCCAAGTAAGAGAATGAAAACATTAAACTCATGCAGTGGAGGATGATATAGAATCTACTTGTCCTGAATGGAAATAAATAACACACTTTGAACCGGAGAATGGAGAGAGTAGTTATCAGCAAGTCCTGTGTCCCCACCTTAGCTTCAGCAGGTGGACCTACAGGGCAGAGGGGAGGAGAGTGTTTGGCACTACAGCAGCAGGTGGAGCCACGGCCCAGGTCACCTGATGCCTGGGAATTGCTTGGCTCCCTGCTTTGGTTGCCCGTGTCAGGGTGAGGGCTTTGGAATGTGGGGCAGCGGCAGCTATGCTCCTCCTTCCCAATCCTGCCATACCCCTCTCCTACATTCAAACGTCTACCCCGAGCTGTGTCCCCTCTGCAGGTGTGTTCTTTACTATGAATCTAGATGGCCTTGGCCTTTGGTGGCTGAACTATGGTTTTAGCTCCCGGACAGCCATGTCAGCTCATGCCCTAGCTCTGGGATTAGCAGGGATGTCCCCTCCCTCCTTCTCCTGCTAGCTGCATTTTACTGCCTGTTGGCCACACCAAGGGCCTGTAAGAGAAGGTCAGATGGTACCAGCATCTCTCCTTCCTTCCCCTTTTCTGCTCTGAATCCCTGGTCTATTAGAGTTTGGCACCCAAGAACCAGTCGGTCAAGTTCCTGCCCTGCCCAGCTTGGGCAATGACACGGGGCCTCTTTTGGTGTAACCCTGCTGCTCCTGCTCTTGTATTTACCTTTCATTGATTGTGTCTCGTGGGAAGTGGCAGGGCCTCAAGGAAAGCACATGGGATTTGGGAATCACGAAGAGCGGGGCTTGAACACTGGCTCGCCTGCTTGCTACCTGTGCGATCTTGGGCAGGTTCCTTCACCAGCCCCATCCTTGGTTTCTTCGTCTGTGAAATGGGATTGCTAGGAATAGGCGACCACGTGTGACAGTGCCTAGCAGCATGCCTGGCACATCATAATTTCTAAATATATGTCAGTTTTCTTCTTTCTTTCCCAGGCTGTTACTTCGCCAAAGCACCAGATTGATGTTAGGAGTTTGAGCTCTGTCTTTAATTTGGCTCCCTGAGGAAGTCACTTCCCCAGTTGAGCCTTAGAGGACTCATGTGTAGTGAATGAAGAGGTATGCACAGGACCTTTGAGTGCTGACATTCTGTGAGTTTATGGCTCAGTAGTTGGGTCTTCTGGTCATTTCTCTGTTCTTTTTGACTCTCACTGGAAGAGGGGAAAGGGAGTAGAAGTCACATGGGTAAAAATTTCTCCTTCAACAAGAAATACTGCTGTTGCTAGAAAAAGGCTTAACGTGGGAGGTGTGCCACATCCCTGTATGGGCATCTCAGCTGCTTCCTTGGTGATAGAAAAGAATAAGCCATACAGTTTTCCCTCCTGGGGAGCTAGCTCCTTCAAGGCCCTTAGTGGCAGAAGAGCTCATGAGCAAAAAGGAAGGTACTGGCAATGTCTTTATAAAACCACCTATCTTTATTATCAGTATAATTTTTTCGAGATGGAATCTGGCCCTGTCACTGGGCTGGAGTGCCATGGCACGATCTCGGCTCACTGCAACCTCTGCCTCCTGGGTTCAAGCAATTCTCGTGCCTTAGCCTCCCAAGTAGCTGGGATTACAGGTGCCTGCCACCACACCCGGCTAATTTTTTGTATTTTTAGTAAAGATGGGGTTTCACCGTATTGGCCAGGCTGGTCTCGAATTCCTGATCTCAGGTGATCCACCCTGTGGGGCTTCCCAAAGTGCTGGGATTACAGGTGTGAGCCACCACGGCTGGCGTAAAACCACCTGTCTTTTAACAGGAACCTGCCCTGTTCCCTATGTGGTTCCACAAAATTTAGAAGTCCAACAAATGTGCAGGCCATTCCTGATTTGTAGAGATCCTCACGCGGGATCACTGCCACCCAGGCATAGCACTGGAATCTCCATTTCCTCTCCCTCTCCATCTCCTACTTTCCTCCCTCCTCTCTGGTGGCTGCTGATGTAGCAGCCAGGGCGACTCTGTGGGCTGCTGGCTGGTGTGGTCTTTTCTCTCACCAGCTGCTGTGTCTCTAGGGCAGAGTCAGCAGGACCAGCTGGTGCCTACAGCCATGACCTCCAACCTGGAGGCACACGGAATCCCCTGGGAGCTCTGAAAACAGGCAGCTGCCTGGACCCTATCCCAGACCAGTTCAAACCTTGAGGATGAAGCATGCATCTTAGTTTGTTTAGAAATCTCCCAAGGTGGCTGGGCATGGTGGCTCATGCCTGTAATCCCAGCACTTTGGGATGCCAAGGCGGGCGGATGACCTGATGTCAGGAGTTCGAAACCATCCTGGCCAATATGATGACACCCCATCTCTACTAAAAATATAGAAATTAGCCGGGCGTGGTGGTGCACCCCTGTAAATCCCAGCTACTCGAGAGGCTGAGGCACGAGAATTGCGTGAACCTGGGAGGTGGAGGTTGCAGTGAGCTGAGATCATGCCACTGCACTCCAGCCTGGGCAACAGAGAAAGACTTCATCTTAAAAAAAGTAAATAAATAAAAGAAATCTCTCAAGGTGATTGGTATAAGCAGCCCTCCAGAACTCCATTCCCACCACCCACTGGCTCCACTTTGTATCTGCTCAGATGCCTTCATCTCGATGCTTCCTATTGCTCTCCCTGTGGCCCTTGCCTCAAATCTGCCCCTACACTCTTGACCCCCTTTTCAATGGGGTTCAGTCCTTTCCTGCCTCTTCTACCCTATCCTGATTCCTGTCCCACAGAGGCCTTGCCTAGGTCATGGGAACTGCAAACTGAAGTGACCTCCAAGTTGGAACCTGGTAGATGTCACAAGGAAATGCTGTTTGCCAGTGGTGAGCAGAGCTGCATTGATCTTCCAATGCTTTATAAACGTGGTGGGCTTGTCTAAACTCTCAGAAAAACATACTCCAAGTACAGAATCCAAGGTTAGATTTTGTCTTGCTGACCAGCTGTTTTTAAACTTGGGCCTATTTAGGGATCGCCTGGGAGCATGTAAAAATGTACATGTTCTGACCACATTCCATTTAACTCTCATTCAGCGTTCTGTGAGGGAAGCTTGAGTGTGGGCTTTTTTTTTTTTTTTTTTTTTTAAATAAGATGGGATTTCCCCATGATGGCCAGGCTGGTCTTGAACTCCTGACCTCAGGTGATCCACCTACCCTGGCCTCCCAAAGTGCTAGGATTACAGGTGTGAGCCACCACGCCCGGCCCAGGCTTTTTTTTTTTAATCTCTTTTTTCTTTTTCATAAATAGAGTCATGGTCTCACTGTGTTACTCAGGCTGGAGTGCAGTGACCCGATCATAGCTCACTGCAGCCTCGAACTCCTGGGCTCAAGTAATCCTCCCACTTCAGCCTCCCACATACCAGGGACTACAAATGCACCACCACCACATCCAGCTGATTTCTTTATTTTATTTTCTGTAGAGACAGAGTCTTGCTATGTTACCCAGGCTGGTTTTGAACCCCTGGCCTCAAGGGATCCTCCCACCTCAGCCTCCTCAAGTGTTGGGATTACAGGTGTGAGCCACTGCACCCAGCCATTCTTGGGGTCTTTAAAACAAGCTCTCCAGGAGATTCTGGTGTTTGCTGAAGTTGGAGGATTTGTATGCCTGAATCCAGAGAGAAGGGGAGGTCAGGGCAGGCTGGCGTTGGTTGGAGAAGGCTTCGGGGAGGAGAGTCCTGAGTTTGTCCTTTTCCTAAAGGAGTCTGATCTGTGGCCAGGGAAGAGGGGGACAGCTTGGGTGGGCTCCCCTCCCAGCTCTGATGCCCTGACCCTGCCTAGGTGCTGTTTCTTGGCCTTCCTGCCCTGACACTGGCTGCCCGGCCCTCAGCTCAGGCAGGCCCTCCCTGTTTTGCTTGATCAGGAAGCACCTGCCAAGGACTGCCGATGTGTCACCTGGCACTAAGCTGCCACTGTCCATCTTCTAGGTCCAGTCACTGGAGTGGACACTGAGCATTAATTTGGATCAAGCCTCAGGGATCTTGGGGCTGTTTTCTCCTGTGTCTCCCATTTGCCCTGGGTGAGGAGGAAGGTGGGAGGGAGGCAGCATCAGACACGAGTCCATTTTCCTGGCTTTTCCTGGCTTCTCCTGGTGGAGAGGTGGTACAGTTGAGCCCCGGAGCAGACTGTGGGTGGAGTGTGGGTGAAGGGGTGAGGACCTCTGCCCTCACCCTTGGGGTCCTGGGTGCGGCATCTTTCTCTCTGAACAGGGAGAGCTGCCAGGGCGGCTGGGACAGAGGGGATGAAGTAGTTGAAACCTGATCGGCTCATAGTTGTTGTGCCGTAGGGGTTAGCGTCCAGATGGTTCCCCAAATCTCACTGCATCACTCATAATTCAGGCTGGGACTCAGGCCGCCGGGCTGCGGTTTGGGGGAAGGAGAGTGTGGTGCCCCAGCAGCTCTGAGACTCGGCATTTGCTTCTTGTAATTAGCGCTGCAGAGGGGCATTGGGACTCCAGTAGGCTGGGCTGTCTTGTGTCTTTCCATGGAATTCTCTCCACCTCCCTACAAAACAGGGTTTATCATCTCCGTTTTATACATACAGAGACTTGCCTATGGTTACAGAGCGTTAATGTCACAGCTAGAACTCCAACAGCTCAGGCTTTTCAAATTACCCCATGCCACTTCCAGGCCACTGGCATTGAAAGTCAGATTTGGTTTAGGCTCTGCCACCAATTATGTGACCTTGGACAAATCCTCTCACTCATGAGCCACTTTTCTAACTGCAAAATGGGGTCGGGGGTGGTGGCAGACGCTTAGTCCTCGCAGAGTCCTGCGGCTCCTGTGTCCCTGGAGCCTGTGGGTCTCCCTCTGGAAGTCTGACCTTGGGCAGCGCAGCATCTTCACCCAGAGCAGTTCTCATTCCCCTCCAGGGCAGTGTCTGTCACTCATGCCTTTTGGGAGCTGGGGCTCCTATGTGGACTCTGATTTAGGGGCTACAAGGCCTGTCTCTCCCTCCTCAATAGAGATTTCCTAAAAATAAAAACAAATCCCAAAAAGCAGTCACTATGTGGTTGAAAAAATGTGTAAATAGAAGTGTAAATCAGACTATCCACAGTTCACATGCGAATCTGGCTGTGAGAGGCAGCTCTTAGCTTACTGCCTCCTTCGCAAAGGGAAGAACAAGGAGTGCAGAGTCTTTCCTAGCTCCTCCATGCTAAGATTCTCAGGTTCTGAGAATACTTTTTTTGCTGGTATTATCCCCATCCATTTTCTTGCTTGAATTTGCTTCAAATGATGTGTGTTAGTTTAGATAACTGGGGTTAGATGGACTCTTCCCTACCACCTGAGGAGACATTTACAGAAAAGAAAAAGAAATATATAATATTTTTATAGAGACAGGGTTTCACTATGTTGACAAGGGTGGTCTCAAATTCCTGGACTCAAGCAGTCCTCCCACCTCAGCCTCCCAAAGTGCTGAGATTACAGGTGTGAACCACCATGCCTGGTTCACCTGAGACATTTCTTTCTTTCTCTCTCTCTCTTTTTTTTTTTTTTTTGAGATGGATTCTCACTCTGTTGCCCAGGCTGGAGTGCAGTGGTGTGATTTCGGTTCACTGCAACTTCCGTCCATCTCCTGAGTTCAAGTGATTCTCCTGCCTCAGCCTCCCAAGTAGCTGGGACTACAAGAATGCACCACCATGCCTGGCTGATTTTTGTATTTTTTGTAGAGACGGGGTTTCATCATGCTGGCCAGGCTGGTTTCAAACTCCTGACTTCGCCTCCCAAAGTGCTGGGATTGCAGGCGTGAGCCACTGTGCCTGGCACACCTGAGACATGTCTTAAGGCTGTCTTCTGATAGGATAGGTCATTTCACTGAGAATTCTTAGGTAAATTTACTGAATTCCCTTTATCCAAGATTCACCTCCTTTTATTGCTTTGAGAGGACCCCAGGTAATGGGGGCTTCAGAGGTTTTTCTTGAAGGCTTTTGGCAACAGTTTAAGAGGTCAGCAAGAGCTATGAACAGAGTCTCAGATTCATAGGATAATGGTGTGCATTCGAAGCCCCACAGCTGTGATTTCTAACCCTGACCCTGACTCTGGCGTGGGACTGCCCTGGCTTTTTGCTGCTTCATCCCTGCCAATGGGGACATTAGAAAGCTGAAGAGCGTGTGCCAGCGTGGAGTTCATCGCCAGACCTGGTGCCTGTGAGTCTCCTGCTGTGGTGATAGTACATTCACTCTGTGTTTTATACAGTACAGACATCTTCCCTTTGCTACTTATAACAGCCCTATGAAACGGGCTGAACATAAATATTTTATTTCTATGCTGTGTGAGTTTGAATCCTATGTATTATAAAGAATGTTGCATTGTCTTAAAACAGGACAGAGTCAGTGAGATGTCAGGGCACATGCAAAACTGTAACAACTAACACTTGCTGAGAGTCTTCTACATACCAGGGACAATTCCAGGTGCTCTTAAATGTATTTTTTTTTTAAATTTTTGGGGGGATGGAGACTCCCTCTGTTGCCCAGGCTGGAGTGCAGTGGCAAGATCTCAGCTCACTGCAACCTCCACCTCCCGGGTTCAAGGGATTCTCCTGTCTCAGCTTCCTGAGTAGCTGGGACTGTAAGTGCGTGCCACATGTCCGGCTAATTTTTATATTTTTAGTAGAGATGGGGGTTCACCATGTTGCTCAGCCTGGTCTGGAACTCCTGACCTCAGGCGATCTGCCCTCCTCAGCCTCCCAAAGTGCTGAGATTATAGACGTGAGCCGCTGCGCCTGGCCTTCTTAAATGTATTGACTCATTTTTACAGCTTTCTTATGAGGCAGATACTATTATCCCTATTTCACAGAAGAAAAAGCTGAGGCTTAGTGGTTAAGTGGAGCATAAGCTTTTTTTTTTTTTTGAGACCAAGTCTCACTCTGTCACTGAGGCTGGAGTGCATGGCTTGATCTTGGCTCACTGCAACTTCTGCCTCCTGGATTCAAGCGATTCTTCTGCCTCAGCCTCCTTAGTAGCTGGGACTACAGGTGCTCACCGCCACACCCGGCTAATTTTTTGTATTTTAGTAGAGACAGGGTTTCACATGTTGCCCAGGCTGGTCTCGAACTCCTGAGCTCAGGCAATCCACCCAGTTCGGCCTCCCAAAGTGCTGGGATTACAGGGGCAAGCCACCACACCTGGCCGCTTTTTTTTTTTTTAAGAGGATCTCGCTCTGTTGTACCATGGCACTAACAGGGCTTACTGCAGTCTCCACCTCCTGGACTCCAGCAAGCCTCCCATTTCAGCCTTCCATGGAGCTGGGACTACAAGTGTGAGGCACCACACCCAGCTAATTTAAAAATTTTTGATAAGTTATCCAGGCTGGGCTCAAACTCTTGGCCTCAAATGATCCTCCCATCATGGCCTTCCAAAGTGCTGGGATTACAGGCATGAGCCACTATGCCCAGCCTGAGCACACACTTTTACCACTGTACTAGAATATTTCTCTCTAATAAATAAGGCTTGGGGGTAATGTTAATGTCACAGGTTTCCATCAGGAATCCTGAATCATTATCGAGAAATTATCATCACAGGTGAGGAATGCAGGTTAAAGAATGGTTGAGTAACTTGCTCAAGGTTGCCAGGAAAGTGGCTCTAACAGAGCTAGAATCTTGGTCTTCGGTCTCCTGGTGCTGTTTCTACAGCCTTCTTAAAATGAAAACTATGTGTCTTTCAGAATCTGGCAGTCGGGGCAGGAGCTGTCGGAGCTTTGCAGCTGACCTACATCTCGAAGGTAATGTTGACCTGGAACTCTGGGAATTCATGCTCTGTAAGTCGATCTGGTTTCTAAGCAAGGGGAAGTGTCCAGTCCTTTGGGCATTAGTATTTTGGGATGTTGCATGGTGTTGAAATGCTCCCTGACCCCACACACTGCCTGTGGAAGCTTAGCTGCTGATGGTAGCTGGAGAGGTATGTGGTTAGCAAGTTGTTGGAGGGTGGGTCTGCAGCCTCTTCCTCCTTGAACACATCAATCCTTAATGCTCCCAGCTCCTGCACAGGACATGTTATGTGGTGGTGGAGCTGGGGTAGGGGTGGGACATGATCGTTGACCTTTTTTTTTTGTAATCGGGATGAAAGGGAACACAAAAACAATCACCAAAAATCCAGCAACTGTGAAGGATTCTCTCAAAGGGTATAGTCAAACAGAAGTAACTCAGAAAGTGCTGGGGCTTTGCTGGAATTTCATCATTCACCTGGACAGGATCACTGTGGAGGGAAGGCTAAGAAGGCCCGAGAAGCCACTCAGATTGCCAGGAGGACATTCAGCAGCCAGATCACCGCTGGGGACTAGGGCAGGTGGCTGCCAGGCGCCCCCAGTCCCGTTTGTACAGAAGGGACTGGAGCAGCTCCTCTTGTGCTGAGAGCTGGGATGGGGGCTGGTTAACGGTGCCCACATGTCACTGCTGAATTCAGCTTCTATTAGCAGCCCCTCCCTGGAGCAGGCACCACTGCTGACCCGTGATGCAGCAGTGATAAAAAGGCTGGGAGATTTAGAGCCTCCCCAGAAAGAGGAACTCTTTGTACAGTGAGCAGAGCCAGGTGGCAGCCAGCCAGCACTGAGGTTTCGGAAGCCCTGTGCTCCCCACGCCCCCTCACTGCAGGCCTCTTGGGGGCCTCTTCTGCCTTGCTATCCCCTCTTATCCTGAGATGCTTGAGGCTTGGGGGCCCCTGAGCCAAGGGTCTACCGGCTCCATCTCGTAACAAGCTTTGGGAGCCTTGCACCCTGGCTGATGAGAAGATGAACCTGGAGGGGACTGAGGGCCTCTGGAGGAAAGGCCACCCTTGGCTGGAGGGGCAGCAGGTCCCTGTGCCTGTGGCGTGCAGGCAGAGTCTGGCAGGCACAGCCCGGTACCAAGGCACAACATGCAGGGCAGCGTCAGGACAGATTAAAGAGAGGGAGAATGACCTCAGGCTGGGGGAAGGGCCCTTTCAAGTCCAGCCTTGCTAGCACAGCTGCCGGCAATTTGTGCATGCCTTGCGGTGAGAAATGTGGCCGCCTCCCCCGGCCAGAGCAGCCAGAGGCCCAGGCCTGCCCACCCTTCCTGGCTTGTCCTCATCTTGCTGAGAGCTCCTGAGGTCATTTCTCCAGGAGGGTTGGAGACGGAGAATTTAGAGCAGAGGAGCAGAGAACCTCGCAGTAATAAATGAAAAATGAAACCCTCTCCTGTGTGAGAGGGTTTGGGAAGACTTTTTTTTTTTGGTTGGGGAAGAGTGAATTCAATCTCCTGCTGAATCATGATTTATAAATGCAGCTCAGATGAGGGTTTTAGAGTTCTCAGCCTTGGAGTCTGCCTTCGTTTGGAAAGGGTGACCTGCTGTTTAGCCCCGTCGGGAGAAAGGCAGGGCTGGGTGGGCATTTTGCAAAACCCACAGCTGCCACTGGGTCGGGTTACACAGAGCTCAGAGCGTTTAACTCCTGCCTGACCCCCTACCAGAAAGCAGGGCATTTTCCCAGAAAGAAATGCAGCCACTGAGACACTGGACTCCAGCTCCACATTCCAGGTCATTTCTTGTTAACCCTTAGGTATTTCCTCCTGGAGGAAAGCTCTTTCCACGGTGTCAGGTGGACTGGCCAGAGAGTTATAGGTGGGCTCTCTGCTCAGGGTGTGTGTTTCTCTGCTGTTTCCTGAGGGCTGGTGTCCGGAAGATGAGGACGGTCCTGTGGCCTCTGGCCTGGGAGAGACAGAGATGAAAGTGATGATCGGATGTCATCCAGAGCATCTATGGCAACAGAACCAGTTCTTAGCAAACTAGAAAATAATTAAAGCTGCCCTATGACCCCCGCCCTCAACCCACCCCTGACTGCACAGCCAACCCCACTGTCCCACCCCCAGCTGTGTCCCAATTGTCAGGGCCTTGCTTTCAGTCACCTCTCAGAAAGAACTTGTGAGGGTTGTGGATTGTTTTTCGAGGGAGGCTGATGAAAAGCATGCACACCTTCTCCAGGTAAATGCATAGGTATATGGACACACCCTGCTTTTACCTATAATTCCAGGGAGCCCACTGACCTCCTGAAGCTGGGCTAGAGACCCCCATCCTGTTTAGGTGACTGCTATTCCTCTGCTCTTGATGCCACCTCGTGGGGCAAGGTCACCCCAGACACTGTGGCAGAGGCCGAAGCAGAGCTAGGAGACCTTGTTTTGCGGCCGCTGCTTCTGCCAGAGGGGCCCCAGCTCCTCTTCCGGCCAAGGGCAGACAGGGTGGGGCTGGCCCTAGCTGTGCCTGGCCGCTGACGAGCTTGCAGCTCCTGTGGTCTGTGTTTGATCTGATAAGCTTGAGTTCCTGAGAGTGTTGAGCTGTGGAGCAGCCCCGTCTGCGTCACTCTACGTAGGACCTGTGCCCACTCCCTGCTCACATCCCTGACCTCTGCTTACTGCTGGGGTGTTCACAGGACCCACAGTCAACCACTGCCGTGCAGTGCCCCAGCTGTGGCCACCTCAGCTTTGCAGATGGCTGTGCCTTGGTGCCTCACTGGAGTCAGGCAGTTGGGTGACCTCACCACCCCCTGCAGCCACGCCTTTTCATGAGGATCATCTGTTTCTTGACTGCGTGTGAGGGAGGCTGTAGCCACCTGGCATGATCCCTGGTGGGGTGCGGATAGAGTAGGATTATTCCTCCCAGCGGGCAGGAGTCCTGCCTTCATAGTCACCGAATGTCAGGGAGAGGCGAAGCCACCACGTCTCCATGATAAGTTAGATTTCCTCCTGGGCCTTTTAAAAAAAATTTGAGATGGAGTCTTGCCCTGGCTGGAATGCAGTGGTGTGATCTTGGCTCATTGAAACCTCTGCCTCCTGGGTTCAAGCGATTGTCCTGCCTTAGCCTCTGGAGTAGCTTGGATTACAGGCGCCTGCCACCAGACCTGGTTAATTTTTGTATTTTTAGTAGAGACGAGGTTTCACCATGTTGGCCAGGCTGGTCTTGAACTCCTGACCTCAGGTGATCCGCCCGCCTCAGCCTCACAAAGTGCTGGGATTACAGGTGGGAGCCACCGTGCCTGGACCCACCTTGGCCTTTCTTTCTGTGGGACTCAGCAACAGGCAGAATCATTTCATTGTCCCCTTTTGCCACTCTGTGGCAAAGGGGAATAGTGCTTTTACTCTGGCTTTACCTATCATGAAGCTGATCAGAGCCACTGAGGGTCTTACCCTTGCAGTGAGCCAGTCAGGGCAGAACCAGAACCGATCCTGTTAATTCAGCAGTGAGTTGGTTTGCCGATTCGCCCTTCCATGGTAAGCCATTAGGCATGAGGCCAATGATAGTTGTACACGCATGCACTCACACATGCTTCCTGACCAAAACTGGATAAACAGAGGAAAACAAACACAAAGCCAGACCATCTCTTTGAAGGCTCCAGTTCTCATAATAAGCACATGGGTAGCATTCTCACAGCACAGGCTGGCTAATCAGTTGTGGTCAGAATGAGCATTTGTTATCCAAACAGTGAAAACCGTCTACCGGGGGTGCTCTCTCTAGTCAGTGACAAATAGGAGTTTTTCAGAGAAAAGGCAATTCTCCTAATAAGCCAGAAAGGGTGTTGGAGTTCCCAGCTTTTCAAAGTCATTCTAAAGCTGGAAGTAGGTTGGGCACAGTAGCTCATGCCTGTAATCCCAGCACTTTGGGAGGCCGAGGTGGGAAGATAACTTGAAGCCAGGAATTCAAGACCAGTTTTGGTAACATAGTGAGACCCTGTCTCTACAAAAAAAATTTTAAAAAGAAAAATTAGCTGGGCATGGTGGCGAGTGCCTATAGTCCCAGCTACTTGGGAGGCTGAATTGGGAGGATCGCTGGAGCCCAGGAGTTTGAGGCTGAGTGAGCCATGATTGTGCCTCTGCACTCCGGCCTGAGTGACAGACTAAGATCTCATCTCTTAAAAAAACAAAACAAAGGCCAAGTCTGGTGGCTCATGCCTATAATCTCAGCACTTTAAAAAGCCTAGGCGGCTGGATCACCTGAGGTCAGGAGTTTGAGATCAGCTAGCTAACATAGCGAAAACCCATCTCTACTAAAAATATAAAAAATTAGCCAGGTACGATGATGCGTTCCTGTAATGCCAGCTACTTGGGAGGCTAAAGCAGGAGAATCGCTCAAACCCAGGAGGCAGAGGTTGCAGTGAGCCGAGATCGCACCATTGCACTCCAGCCTGGGTGACAGAGCGAGACTCTGACTCAAAAATAAATAAATAACTAAAAGCTGGAAGTAGAAGGGGAGGCATGAGATAGGTGGGTTCTGAGGGCTGGGATGGCCAAAGACAGCTCTGCTGTGGTCAGGATTATGCAGACATCGGGCAGGACAACCAGGAGTTATGCGCGAGAGGACTGCGGGAGTGTGGACACTGAGGACCAAAGCAAGGAAATGAGTTACTGACAGATCAGCACTCAGGTGTAAGCAGGACAGAGGCCTGCCTGGTGGTCCAGATGGATGTTGCGGGGGTGAGTCAGAAACCCAGGAAGCAATATGCCTGGGGGCCCGGACCATTGCGTTATGGACCCACCAGCGTCCTCTTATCTGTGAGTTAAGGCACAACTGGATTTGGATGGTCTGTATCTGAACTCGGGATAAGTGAGTTTGCCTTTGCTCAAATCTTCATTTTTTAAGGGTCTTTCTTAGGCTCTGTGGCTTTCACCTCACATCTCAAAATGCACCCACATCCTTTATTAAATATAATTGTTTGGCTATAAAATATTCGAAAGGATTTTAGTCATTTTACTTTTGGAATTATTTGGCTCTGAGTAACTTATCCAATTTGTAACTGGCTCTAATTTCTTTGCAATCATCTTGCACACACACGAAAGGATTCTTGTGAACTAAGAAAATTTGTATCTTTTTTTTTTTTTTTTGAGATAGAGTCTTGCTTGTCGCCCAGGCTAGAGTGCAATGGCAGGATCTCGCCTCACTGCAACCTCCACCTCCTGGGTTCAAGTGATTCTCCTATCTCAGCCTTCCAAGTAGCTGGGATTACAGGCCATACCCAGTTAATCTTATATTTTTAGTAGAGATGGGGTTTCACCATGCTGGTCAGGCTGGTCTCCAACACCTGATTTCAAGTGATCCACCCACCTTGGCCTCACAAAGTGCTGAGATTACAGGTGTGAGCCACTGTGCCTGGCCTGGTACCAATTATTTTCAAATGAAAAAAATTTTAATGTTTCATTGAAAAATTAATGACGTTGACTTGATGTAACACCTTATATGCATTTAAGTACTCATCAGGGAGGTTGATATAATGTTATATAGGCATTTAGTTAATATTTATTAACATTAGATATGGCATCTTCACATTGTATGTAGGAAACCGGGCAATTTTTTTCAGGTTTCATACAGTATTGCAGGCCCAGAGAAACTCATGGGCCTTCAGCATTTTGCCCATAGTTCCAGGCAGGGCATTGCCTATGTTGATGTGTGGAGTGAGGCTTTAAAGGAAATGAGGTATCAAAAGCTATAACTAATCCCTCCTGGGTTGAGCAGATTCTGTGTGGAGGAATGGCTGTCTTACCTGCATTATCTTTTTTTTGTTTGTTTTTGAGATGGAGTCTCGCTCTGTCACCAGGCTGGAGTGCAGTTGCAGTGGTGTGATCTTGGCTCACTGCAACCTCCGCCTCCCAGGTATAAGCAATTCTCCTGCCTCAGCCTCCCAAGTAGCTGGGACTACAGGCATGCGCCACCATCCCTGGCTAATTATTTGTATTTTTAATACAGACAGGTTTTCACCATGTTGGCCAGGCTGGTCTCGAACTTCTGACCTTGTGATCCACCCACTTCAGCCTCCCAAGGGGTTGGGATTACAGGTGTGAGCCACCACGCCTGGCCTGCACTATCATATTTGACCCTCATGATAACCCTATGAAAACACAATATTATGATCTATTATTTGATGGAACAGGAAATGGAGGTCACTCAGCTGGGACACCTGTCATTTGAGGCTCTGTCTCTGACTACCTTTCTTTTGATCTTTTGTAAGGTGCTACCTCAGTTCCCATTTATTTGGGGCAATATTAATTTTGGTTAAGGAATCTGCACAGGTGTATAGCAAGAACTTAGAGCCAAGAGTAAGAACCTAGACAGACTGGTGGGTCAGTCATTGTTAGACCCTAGCCACCGTCAGCCAGGAAGAGACTTTAATTTCAACTCAGGATTTCTTCTTTGGCACCTGGCTTCTAATAGGCTGCCCATCAAAGTAGGAACCAGCCAGTTCCAGTGGTTCATGCCTGTAATCCCAGCACTTTGTGAGGCTGGGGCAGGAAGATCACTTGAGCCAGGAGGTTGAGAACAGCCCGCATAACATAGCTAGACCCCATTTCTACAATAATAGAAGAATTAGCTGAGTGTGATGGCACATGCCTGTAGTCTAGCTACTCAGAGGGCTGAGGTGGAAGGATCGCTTGAGCATGAGAAGTCAAGGCTGCAGTGAGCTGTGATTGTGCCACTGCACTCCAGCCTGGGTGAACCCAGGAGGCGGAGGTTGCAGTGAGCTGAGATCGCACCATTGCACTACAGCCTGGGTAACGGTGAGACCCTGTATCAAAGAAAGAAAAACTGCTGGGCGTGGTGGCTCACACCTATAATCCCAGCACTTTGGGAGGCTGCGGTGGGTGGATCACCTGAGGTCAGGAGTTCGTGACCAGCTTGGCCAACATGATGAAATCCTGTCTCTACTAAAAATAGAAAAAATTAGCTGGGCGTGATGGCAGGTGCCTGTATTCCCAGCTCCTTGGGAGGCCGAGGCAGGAGAATTGCTTGAACAGCCTAGGCAATAAAAGCAAAACTCTATCTCAAAAAAAAGAATGAAAAACCGAAAACACCCAAAAACAAAATAAAGTGGGAACCACTCCTGGAGCCACTAGATGAGGAGATGTCGAAGAATACCCTTAGCTGCAAAGGGATGGAGAGAATGGTGTCCAAGGGAGGACTGTGACATTATGTGAATAGTTCCCAGCCTAGGAACCATGGGAAGGTGGCTGCCTCTTTAGAGGCCCAGTGGTGGAAACTCTCTCCAGGGAGGTTCAGCCTCCATCAAGGATTGTCCCTAATCTTTGTGGGCATGTGGTGGAATATGAATTCCTTTCTTTTTTTCTTTTGTCTGAGCCTGAATGATGTGAGTTCACATATGCAGATACTCAGGAGTGTACATGCCAGGTGTAGGATTGTCAAAGCAAGATGAAATACAACAACAGGAGGTATAGAAATACTTCCTCTCTTTCTTGCCCTTCCCTGAGATATTTAGGCATGTTCTCTGATTCCATCAGCCTCTCTCTGAGCACCCGGCAGGTGCTTATTTTCATGGCTAGGCCATCAGGGCAGATGTAAAGGCAACTGTTCCGTGTGTCTGAGCGCAGTGAGCGGCTCGCTGCTTCATCTATCTGAGTGTTCAGATGGGAATCCTTGCATTTGTAGCAATACTGCCTTCAGCTTGGAAAACTATTTAGGGAAAGGGTTGGTGCTTGAAAGAGGAAGGGAGGAGGGGAATCTTGCTAGTGTGAATGAGGCCAGGATAGGTTTTCTTCAGGACTCAGTGGCTTTTAAAAGTGTTTTTGAGCTGGGTGCACTGGCTCATGCTTGTAATCCCAATGCTTTTGGTTGCTGAGGCGGGAGGATTGCTTGAGCCTGGGAGTTTGACACCAGCCTGGGCAACATAGCAAGACCCTGTATCTGCAATTTTTTTTTTTTAATTAGCCAGGCATGGTGGCATTTAAAAAAAAAAAATTAGACAGGAGGCAGAGGCTGGAGGATCACTTGAACCCAGGAGTTGGAGGCTGCAGTGAGATGTGATTGTATCATTGTACTCCAGCCTGGGCGACAGAGTGAGACCCTATCTCTAAATGAATAAGTAAATAACAAGTCTTCTTTGTAAAGATGAACAGACATCAAGATAATGGTTATCTCTGATGGGTGGGGATTCTATCAGGGAGGGGCACACAGGGCTTCTAAGAAATAGGACTGATAATGCCTGTTTCTTAATCTGGATGATGAGTACAGGGTTTTCATTTAATTATTATTTTAAAAAAATGTAGACATCTGTTTAATATACTCTTTATGTATGAGAAATTTCACAATAAGAAATTTTCAACATTGTAAGAAACATATTCATGTTTCTTTTATTTCTTATTTGATTTAGGTGAGCGTAGCTACCCCAAAGCAGAAACCCAAAACTCCATTTTGCTTTGGTAAGTACAGAGCCAGGGGATGGGCTCTTTTATTTCTTTTTTCTTTTAATATTGATATGGCAACTTCCTCTTTTGTGTGGAGACAGTCCTGTGATCACATGTGACTATACCCTGTGCGTATGAGTGACTTAAATCACAATGACGGTCCTGGGTGTCAAGTGATATTTTTTCCCTGGTCTTGCTGCAAAGATTGTTAATAACCTAAGGACAGAGGTCCAGGGACTAGTAACATTTCTGTTTTCTTTCTCTCTCTTTTTTTTTGTTTTAGTTTCGTTTTTTAAATTGACAAATAATAATTGTACATATTCGTCGGGTACGTAATGTATAGAGTAATTAGCATATCTGTATTAGTCTGTTCTTGAACTGCTATAAAGAAATACCTGAGACTGAGTAATTTAAAAACAAGAGGTTTGGCTGGTCACAGTGGCTCACACCTGTAATCCCAGCCCTTTAGGAGGCCAAGGCAGGTGGATCACCTGCGGCCAGGAGTTTGAGACCAGCCTGGCCAACATAGTAAAACTCCTTCTCTACTAAAAATACAAAAAAAAAGTAGCTGGGTGTGGTGGCAGGCACCTGTAATCCCAGCTACTTGGGAGGCTGAGGCAAAAGAATCTCTTGAACCCAGGAGGCAGAGGTTGCAGTGAGCCGAGATTGTGCCATTGTACTCTAGCCTGGGCAGCAAGAGTGAAACTCCATCTCAAAAAAAAAAATGAGTTTTAATTGGCTCACTGTTCTGCATGATCTTCAGGTTCTCTAGGGCCAGAGGAGAAGCAAGAAAGAGAGTGGGAGGTGCTACGCACATTTAAACAACCAGATTCCACAAGAACTCACTATCATGAGATGACACCATGGGGGATGGTGTTAAACCATGAAAACTGCCCCCATAATCCACCGTGATCCAATTACCTCCCACCAGGCCCGACTTCCAACATCAAGGATGACAACTGAACATGAGATTTGGGTGGGGAAACAGATCCAAACCATATCAGTATCCATCATCTCAAACACTTGTTTTCTTTTAATAATTGTCCATATGCATTTCAGGTTTCTTGATGCCACAGGGCAGGTGCAAAGTGTTCACTAGAAGTTTCTGTGAATCCTTATTTTAGAGCTGAGAAATGGTGTGCTCAGAAAAGTTGGAGGAGTCAGAGGGGAGGTGGAAGGCAGCGCCAGGAAGGGGATATGAGAAAGCAAGGAGTGTTCTGTTGAGGGTCTCGGTTGCCCAAAGAGTGATATGTTGGGGGATGGTGTAGGAAGCAGTCACTGTGCATGGGTGCCCCAAGTCAGGGAGTGGCCAGTGAATTCAGTGAATCCATCATCAAATAGTTACTTTGGCTCCTATTGTGTTCTCAGAACTGTGCTAAGTGCTATGAGCAAATGCTAAGAAATAGTTTCTGCTGCCTCTCTGGGGTGGTTTTGAATGGAAGCTTCACAAAGGCAGGGATATTATTCTGCCTTGTCACTGTGGTATCTTCAGCATTTAAGATGGTTTCTAGCACATAGTAGGTGCTCAGTAAATATTTGTCAGATGAATGAATAGATGAATTCTGCATCTACCCCATGAGGCTCACCTCCTGCAGTTCAAGCTTATGCTAGGAGAATAAAATATTCCCTTGAGCTGTTCTCTTTCTCCACTTCAGATTGGTTCAAACATCTTTGGTACTCTCATTCTTCTATTTCTTGCACATTTCATAGCTAAGCTCAGAAATGAGTCTCACGTTTTGTGGTTATCAGATCTAAAAAAATATATATGTAATAATAATAAACATGGAAGTAAACTGTTGACTTAATGGAATGCTCAGAGGGAAGAACAGGTTTAGAGTGAGGCCAAGGTCACAGCTTTGATCACAGGAAAGCTTTTTCATATTTCCCAACCACAGACAAGACTCCCAGTCCAGCCCAGTTGTGCCAGCGGAGACCAAGCATGAGTCCAAAATTCTGTATATACCATCTTGACAGTAAATGTATTAGCAGCGCCAGAATGTGGTTCACAGTTGTATCTTGTTAACGGCAGAGCAGCAGCCTCATCAGGTGCTGTTCCTGTGGCCGATGGGATGCTTTTAAAGGTGGGAAAGAGACTGAGCAGGTATGGCCTGGGGCTTCCTGAATAACCAGACAAGTGACTTAGGATCATGGGAGATTTATTAATCTGCTTTGTGGCGTTCACGCATCTCACTAGTTTTGTGGTGACTTGTGTTGCTTGTATTCTGACCCGCGAATGTCTTCCTTTCTTTTCCGTGGCTTTTGTAGTTATCAATGCCTTGTCTCAGAGATATTTCCTTCAAGCCAATGACCAGAAAGATCTGAAGGACTGGGTTGAAGCCTTGAACCAAGCCAGCAAGATCACTGTAAGTTTGGTGTTTTCTGTTTTCTGGGGTAGTAAAAGTGCCTCTTCCCAGGATATGGCCTGGTTGGGGTTGGGGAAAACTGAGAGGGCAGCGGGGACTTTCCCAGAAGCTCAGTCTGTACCTAGTTCTCTCCCACGTCTTCTTGTTCCTTGGCTGACCAACCACAAGTTGAACTGAGAGTCTAGGTTTGAATCAAGTTCAAGGGAAAGTTCATGGAGCATCCCCTTTGTGCTTCCAGGGAGGGCTCCCAGTCAGTCCTGTTTCGGGTGACTGTGGAATGCTGATTCAGAATGTGGTAGGATTGGAAAATGGATTGCTGCCTGTGAAAAGCCAAGTAAAGGGAAAAGCATATGGGGAGGGAAGTCAGAACTTTTTCCCAGTTCGGGGGATACTCTTCTTATTTTCAGAGGCTGCCTGCAAGGTCAGTGCAAGCCACCTGCCTCCCTGTTCTGGAAAAGCCTTCTGCTTAAAAGCTTCACAGAGCTAGTTCATGGACTATCCTATGAGTATGCTCTTTTCCCTTGAGCTGGCTAATGAAGAATTCCTTTCTTTTTCCTAAGAAATATAGAAAAAGAAAGGAAGAAGGATAAGAAGGATGGAGAGGGAAAACTATATGTTTTGGAAAAAAACAGACTTTTAATCAATAAGACAGGCAGACTCCTGGCTTATATAGACCATGGCTTATATGCTGAAAAGTTTGTTTCTGTATCATACAGTCAGAAATGCTTATGTTTAAGGGGCTTTCAGTAATAACTACTATGTGCTGTGGCAAATTATCCTCCCAGATTTCTCAGGGTTCCTGGGAACATCTGTATAAAAGAAATGTGTACACCTGTCTAGTATTGCTAGACCCAACCGGAGTATAACTGAGCCCTATTAGCAGTTTTGATGATTAGCTTCTTAGGCTGATAAACCTTGGTAAACCTGTGAAAAGAGAGAGTGATGAAAAGAGAGAGGATGGATGGCTGGCTGCAGTGGCTCACACCTGTAGTCCTAGCATTTTGGAGGCCAAGGTGGGTGGTTCACCTGAGGTCAGGAGTTTGAGACCAGCCTGGCCAACATGGTGAAACCATGTCTCTACTAAAAATAAAAACTTAGCCAGGTGTGGTGGCACACACTTGTAGTTCCAGCTACTCGGGAGGCTGAGGCAGGAGAATCGCTTGAACCCGGGAGAGCTGAGATTGCACCACTGCACTCCAGCCAAGATGACAGAGTGAGACTTTGTCTCAAAAAAAAAAAAAAAAAAAGGTTGAAAATGGAGCAGTAAAATCAAGCACAGATTTCCCTCGTGGTTGGATTCTTCTCTTGCTTCTTGTGGGCCAGCCATGCCCAGCAGAGGAAAGGTGAGCGTTTATTTTACATCGCAGATGAGGTCCCTGTGCCTCTCCCTCATCAGAGGATGCCCCACGGGTGGGTAACACAAGGCCTTGGAATAGGGACAGACCAAAAGAAACACCTTGTTTTCAAGCCATGTAGCCTAGTTATGGTTGAATTTGTCTTCCACCAGCTGATTCAGAGTCTCGGGAATTTGGCTGGGTGTGGTGGCTCACACCTGTAATTCCAGCTCTTTGGGATGCGGGGGTGGGAAGATCACTTGAGCCCAGGAGTTCAAGACCAGCCTGGGCAACATAGGGGGAGACCTCATTTCTACAAAAATAAAATAAAGCAGTGGCTCATACCTGTAATCTCAGTAATTTGGGAGGCTGAAGTGGGTGGATCACCTGAGGTCAGGAGCTTGAGACCAGTCTGGCCAATGTAGTGAAACCCTGTCTCTACTAAAAACACACACACACACACACACACACACACACACACACACACAAATTAGCTGGGTGTGGTGGCACATGCCTGTAGTCCCAGCTACTCAGGAGGCTCAGGCAGGAGGATCACTTGAGCCCAGGAGTTTGAGGCTGGAGGGCGTTATGATCGCACCACTGTACTTCAGCCGGGCAACAGAGTGAAACCCTGTCTCTTAAAGAAGTCTCAGGAAGCGGAAGCAGCTTTGGAAAGGGTCTGCCTGTTGATCTGAAGCAGTGCATGACACAGGAGCATAACCAGTGACTAACAGCAGTCTTCGGGATTTTGAGATAAAACGCAGCAGCCAAGCTCTGTGCCTCCTTTTCTGGCCACTGGGAACTCTAAAAAGTTACTTCCCTCCTTCTTTGCTGGGTTTCAGGAGTTCATCTGGGTCATTTAGGGGAAATTTCTGCAGTTCCATGGTGATTTTGTCACTAAATACCCCCGTAAAAATCAACATCCCTAAAAATGTGGTTACATAATAACAAAACTCACAGAAAATTAGAAAAGGTGGCTTAGGTAGATGGTGGCACTCAGCAACAAGGAGTCAGGCAGTCCTAGGGCCAAATCACTTAATTTTAATGAGCTTGGGTTGACCTCATCTATAAAGTGGAGAAAATCCTGCCTAGTTGATAAGATTAGTGATAACCCAGCAAAGAGGCTTAGCAGTGCATTGCCTGACACTGAATGGAGGCCTGAAGAAACTGTAACTGCTGGCATCTCTCAGCCAGAGGAAAATAGAGGTGGAATTTCTGGCCTGATTTGGAGAAGTAGGGAGGGGGCAGAGGACATCCTCGTCTATGTAAACCGAGTGCGCAGTCCAGGAGGAGAAGGTCTCATCTTCTTTGTGGGGGCCCAGCATAATCAGGGTGCGTTTTGAACAGACACCAAATGACAGGGCTCTCATGTAGCTCCAAGCTCTTGAAAGGGTCTGGATCCTTAGGCCTGTCTGACTCTGAAAGCTGTAGAAGAAGTGGGAGAGGACTTTAGCTTTTCTCATGAGGTCCCAGTGACGTCCCAGCAGATACGCAGGGTGTTGCATTCTCCTGAAGGTGGGCACTGTGATGCCAGGACTCCAGTGGAAAGTCAGGGTTTAGTAGACGTTCAGCTGTTTTTTGTTTTGTTTTTGCTTTTTTTGAGATGAAGTCTCACTCTGTCGCCCAGTCTGGAGTGCAATTGTGCTGGAGTGTGATCTCGGCTCACTGCAACCTCTGCCTCCTGGGTTCAAGTGATTCTCCTGCCTCAGCCTCCCAAGCAGCTGGGATTACAGGCAGCCACCACTACGCCCAGCTAATTTTTATATTTTTAGTAGAGACGGGGTTTCACCATGTTGGTCAGGTTGGTCTTGAACTCCTGACCTCAGGTGATCCGCCCGCCTAGGCTTCCTAAAGGGCTGGGATGACAGGCATGAGCCACCACACCTGGCCGACATTCAGCTGTTAATCCTGGCTTTGGGCAAATGATTCCACTGTTCTGGGCCTTTTTTTTTTTTTTTCTTTCTTAGGAAACGTAAGATTTCCTCAGTGTTTGCAGACTCTAGTATAAATGAGAGAAGTGGGCAAGGAGGAAGAAACGTGGCAACGGAATGAGGATAAGTGCCGTCTGACCCCCAGCCTCTCCCATTCTGCTGGGGTGAATAGTAGGGACTGTGCAAACACAGGATGTACTTTCTGTCAAAGAGAGAACTGCTGCATAGCTGAAAATCTGGATTTTTCTGTGAAATATCCCAAAATTTAGATGCAGATTGAAAAAAACACTGCATGAGACTAACAAAACATTGTTTAGGCAAAGTCAGTCGGTGGGCCACCAATTTGCAACCTCTGGCCTGTGATTTCCAACTAACCATACAAATTCTATGATGATTTGATCGGCTATGTTACCATATCTCTGTGAAGGAAGAAAAAAGATAACTCATTCTTCTTTTTTTGAGATAGAGTCTCGCTTTGTCCAGCCCAGGCTGGAGTGCAGTGGCGTGATCTCAGCTCACTGCAACCTCCACCTCCCAGGGTCAACTGATTCTCCAGCTTCCATCTCCCAAGCAGCTAGGACTACAGGCATGCACCGTGGTGTCCGGCTAATGGTTTTTTTTTTTGTATTTTTAGTAGAGATGGAGTTTTGCTGTGTTGGCCAGGCTGATCTCAAACTCCTGACCTCAGGTGATCTGCCCACCTTGGCCTCCTTTGTGCTGGGATTACAGGCTTGAGCCACCGTGCCCAGCCGATAACTCATTCTCTAAAAGGGCTCTGTGTCTAATTATTATTACCACCTGGGAAGCCTTAATTAAAATATTTTGTAATATGTTTTTCTTTTTAGTTGTGTTTCGAAAATGCTTAATATACTCTATCATTTGGTAACCACAACAATGCTTACAATAAATATTATTATTCTTTTCATTTTATGCATGAGATGGTTTAGGCCTAGAGGGGTTTGATGGTTTGCCGAAGTTCGCTCAGGTGGTTTGTGAGAGGTCAAGGGTTGTACCACACGCCTTCTGGCTCCAGACATCACAGACCCCTTGTTCTGTCTCTTTATAGGCATGGATTTTTACCGATTCCATCTGCCCAGAATGACTTCTCCCAGCTTCGTGTTCCTGGTTTCATTCATTCATGCATTCATTCATTTATTTATTATTTTTTGAGACAGGGTCTCTTTCACACAGCCTGGAGTACAGTGGTGTGATTATATTTCACTGCAGCCTCCAACTCCTGGGCTCAAGAGATTCTCCCACCTCTGCCTCTTGAGCAGCTATGTGCTACCACACCTTGCTAATTTTTTTCATTTTTGGTAGAGATGGGATCTCACTATGTTCCCCAGGCTGGTCTTGAACTCCTGGACTCAAGTGACCCTCTTGTCTTGGCCTCCCAATGTGCTGGGATTACAGGTGTGAGGCCTCGGACCTGGCCCCAGGCTTCTGTTCACCCTCCAGGTTGCCGTTTGAGCGTCTCCCTGCCCACTCTGTTTCCAGCAGGTCCCTGCTGCACGCCACCTCAGCTCCCGTGATCTCTTTGGTACCACTCACCACCATTTGTAATCACTCTGTTTGTTTTACGTATTTTTTTGGTTATTCTCCCTACTGGCATGTAAGTGCCATGAGGGTGGGGACCCATGTGTGTTTCACTTGACACTTTATCTTTGGTTTCTAGCCAGGGAAGGGCTGGCTCATAGTAGGTGCTCAAGAAATTCCTGGAGTCAGTTTGTATCTGTGTGTGGGCAGGGCATTGCTGGCTGAGCTGCTCATATTTGGATTTGGACTGTGGAAGGCCTGGGGAGGACACGGATGTCTGACTATAATTGGTACCTTGGCTTTTCTCATGGCACCCCCATTCTGCTTTGGGCTCCCCATCTTTAGTAAACCTTCTGTTCCCCATTAACTGTTGCTGCCGCTTTCCCCAGGTACCCAAAGGTGGGGGTCTACCTGTGACCACGGAAGTTCTCAAGAGCTTAGCAGTTCCTCCAGCCCTGGAGAAGAAGCCACAGGTGGCCTACAAGACGGAGATCATCGGAGGGGTGGTGGTCCACACACCCATCAGCCAGGTGAGGGACCTGACTGGGGCTGTGGCGGGAGTGGGGGTGTAGAAGTGTCCATGGTGTGCCCATGACCTGCTCGCAGCACTGTAGTGGGGAAGGGAGGGTGGGAGTGGGGGAGCTGGTGCTGGTAGAGCCATCAGGAAAGTACAGGGCACGTTACATCCCCATTCATGGCCGTTAGTGATGGCAGTGCAGAAGTGGAGCCCACGGCATCTTTTTTTTTTTTTTTTTTTTTTTTTTGAGATGGAATCTCTCTCTGTTGCCCAGGCTGGAGTGCAATGGCATGATCTTGGCTCACTGCAACCTTCGCCTCCCGGGTTCAAGAGATTCTCCTGCCTCAGCCTCCTGAGTAGCTGGGATTACAGGCATGTGCCACCACACCTGGCTAATTTTTGTATTTTTAGTAGAGATGGTGTTTCACCATGTTGTCCAGGCTGGGCTTGAACTCCTGACCTCAGGTGATCCACTCACCTCAGCCTCCCAAAGGGCTGGAATTACAGGCGTGAGCCACTGTGCCCAGCCGCCACTGCATCTTGAAGCCATGTGGCCCGTGCACAGGAGACACAGGAGATGAGCTCTTGTGAAACCCACAGGAAATGGGACAGAGGAAGGCGAACGAGGCTGGAAACCAGCCCAGTGTCCCTCCTGGTTCGCATTCTCCATCCTTCCCTTTCTGCTGGGTCAGCCCAACCTCCCTGATGCTGGCTCTGTGAAAGTACTCAGTTGAGTGCATGACAGAGCGAAAGAAAGGTTTATTTTCCTGTTTTAATTATGTTATTTAGTTAATTTATTTTTTGAGACAGGGTCTCACTCTGCTGTCCTGGCTGAAGTGCAGATACACATAATCATGGCTCAGTGTAGCCTCTGTTTCCTAGGCTCAGGCAATCCTCCCACCTCAGCCTACCCAGGCTAAAGTGGGACCACAGGCAGGTGCCACCACGCCTGGCTAATTTTTTTGTATTTTTTGATGGAGATGGGGTTTTGCCATGTTCTTATTTAATTTTTTTTAGAGACAGAGCCTTGCTCTGTCACCCAGACTGAAGTGCAGTGGTGTAATCATGGTTCACGGCAGCCTCCCACTCCTGGGCTCAAGCCATCCTCCCACCTCTGTTTCCTGAGTAGCTGGGACTGCACACCTGGCTTTAACATTTTTAATTTTTAAGATCAAAATTAAAAAAAAATTTAAACAATTTTTATTTAATTTTTTTGTAGAGACTGGTTCTCACTGTGTTGCCCAGACTGGTTTCAAACTCCTGGGCTCAAGCGATCCTCCTGCCTTGGCCTCCCAAAGTGTTGGGATTACAGGCATGAGCCACTGTGCCCACCATTTATTTCTTCTTTGACTTAGGGCCAAGAGGCAAGAGATTGTTCAGGCGACGGAGGTGGCTGGGGTTGTGGCTGCACAGAGGGAGGGAGGTGCTGATACTGACACTGTTTCCTTGCAGAACGGTGGGGATGGGCAGGAAGGCAGTGAGCCTGGGTCCCACGCTATCCTTCGAAGGTCTCAGAGTTACATCCCCACATCTGGCTGCCGTGCTTCCACTGGGCCTCCCCTCATTAAGAGTGGTTACTGCGTGAAGCAAGGGAACGTGGTGAGTGTCAGCACAGGGGCTGGAATGGGATTCTTGTGACTCCTCAGAGCTAGTGGCTATAGACATAGCAGAGGGGAGAGGAGATTGACAGGCGGTGCCTCAAGTCCTCCATAGAGCCTCTACCTTCAAGGGTGAGATTTTGGGACTGACCACTGGCCCCCACCTGTCAGAGGCATTGCCCCTGATATGAAGAAGCTCTTGTCCCCGATGAACATGGGAGCCAGATTTCCATGGGGCTGGGTCCCTGGGAGCTTAGCATTAGAACACCCTCCACAATGCTGGGGACCTCTCGCTAATGTTCTGTCCTTTATTTTTTTTATTACAGCGGAAGAGCTGGAAACGTCGCTTCTTTGCACTTGATGACTTTACCATCTGCTACTTCAAGTGTGAACAGGTTTGTAGTAGCTTTGCTGTCCTTCTGAGAGGTCATGGAAACTAAGAGGTGCACAGATGCACACCCACAGGAGAGCATGCATGAGTGGAGATGTGGGCACACAGAGACTTCAAAGGCGCCTCTGTCTTATCTCCACCCACTCTGTGCACACATCTTGACAGTGACAGTAAAGTGTCGTCTGCAGTGAGCTGTGGTGTGGCCAGAGTCACAGCCACGTGGCATCTTCTACTTAGATTTTTTTTCTTGTTTCTTGGAGAGAGGGTCTGTCACCCAGTCTGGAGCACAGTGGTACCATCGTAACTCACTGCGGCCTTGACCTCCCAGGCTCAAGCGATCCTTTCACCTCAGCCTCCCAAATAGCTGGGATGACAGGCATGTGCCACCACACCCATCTAATTTTTAATTTCTTTTATTTTTTGTAGAGACAGGGTTTCACTATGTTGCCCAGGCTGATATTGAACTCCTGGCCTCAAGCAGTCCTCCTGCCTTGGCCTCCCAAAGTCTTGGTATTACAGGCATGAGCCACACTGCCCAGCCAGATTTTTTTTTTCTCTTGCTGATTATTTAGAGACCAGGGTGTTTGTTAACCTGATTTGAGCTGACTATCTCTGAGAAAGGGGTGTTGATCAGCTGGTCTGGGTCAGGATATGACACAGACAGCCTCACTTACCTGTCTTCCTGTTCTTTCCACCAGGACCGAGAACCACTGCGTACTATATTTCTTAAGGATGTTCTCAAGACCCATGAATGTCTAGTCAAGTCTGGGTAATTGTGTCTGCTTTTTCTCTTCTGATCCAAACCTCCATTTGTCCTATTAAATCTCCCTTTACTACCCTTTAGAGACTATGCAAGAGTTATCTTCTTCCAGGAGCCAGGTGCAGGAGCCTAACTAGCACCTTGTAGCTGACTCAGTGCATCCAAGCCAACACAGGGAGGAGACCGACCTGGGCACACTTGCCCTCTTCCCATACCTTACTCTGGCTCCCAAACAGACAGGCCTCCGTAATCATTTTTGGTGGCCAAAAAGAAAGGATATAGAAACAGAGTGCAGCTCCGATGCTTCTCAGTTATTAGGATTAGATGCTCAATCCCTAGCACAGTTCAGGCTCAGAGGAGAGCCATGTCCCTAGCTCACTAACCTCAGTGCTTCTGGTCATATCACTGTACCAGTGCCTCTTCCCTGACCTTCTTATGCCTCTTCTCCTCCTTTTGACCCTCATGTCCCATTAACACAAGGGTGATTCATGGCATCTCTGTGTTACTCCCACTGGGAAGGAAGAACAGGTATTTAAAAAATATTTCTCTGTCTACTAGGAAATGGTTACCTTCCAAGTGCCACATTGCATAGGATGAGTTTGGGACCTGGCAAGCACCTAATACAGATGCCTATAGAACTAAACTTTAGGCCAGGTGTGGTGGCTCACGCCTGTAATCCCAGCACTTTGGGAGGCCGAGGCGGGCAGATCATGAGGTCAGGAGATCGAGACCAGCTTGGCCAATGTGGTGAAACCCCATCTCTACTAAAAATACAAAAATTAGCTGGGTGTAATGGTGCATGCCTGTAATCCCAGCTACTCGGGAGGCTGAGGCAGGAGAATCACTTGAACCTGGGAGGCGGTGGTTGCAGTGAGCCGAGATCATGCCACTGCACTCCAGCCTGGGTGTCAGAGCGAAACTGTTTCAAACAAACAAAAAAACACAAAAAAACCCTAAATTTTAGAGACCCCAAGGGTATTAGGGCATCCAGAAACCCTCTTCCTGGCCATCAATCTGCAGTCTTTAGAGACTGCATGTTTGTGTTTCTCTATCTCACGGCTTGTGCCTGCAGACATCAGGAAAGAAGGCCGACTCTTCTTCCATGAAGGCATGAACAGTCTTGCATGAAAACAACATGCTGTGTGACCCAGGGAGGCAGAGACAGAAGCACTCTCCTGAGTCTTGCAAATGGCAGTTGCAGAGTACAGAAGATGGGGGGGGGTTCCCAGTGACAATTTGTAATTCATGAAAGTAGCTATAGATGGAAATTCCGTAAGTGTGGCTCCAGAAGTAGGCAGAGGAAAGATTGGGCATGGTGGGAGCGTTGATTGTACCAGACCCTGGAGGGCCCTTGCAGATGTGAGACCACCTGGGAACACTGGAGAAGTTTAGAGAACCATAAGGAACTTACTATTAAATCCTAAGAGTGCCTTGAACTTTCCCTGACTTCCTAACTCTGCCAGCGTCACACTGAACTGAGTTAAAGAAGTCAGGGACTAGCAGGGAAGGAAGGTCCTTAGGGCTCCGGGGCTTCCAGGCCTGTTAGACTGCTTGGCCTCCCTGGAACCCAGTCTTGGGGTTTAGGACATCTTGATAATCAGGGAATATTTGTTCAAGTGAGTTGAATTGAGTTGAAAGGCACCGTGTAGCCTTGTGTCATTCTAAACTAATATGTATCTTTTTAGCCCAGGCACGGTGGTCTAAACCTGTAATCCACTCCCAGCACTTTGGGAGGCTGAGGTGGGTGGATCACTTGAGGCCAGGAGTTCACGATAAGCCTGGCCAACACGGTGAAACCCTGTCTCTACTAAAAATACAAAAAATTAGCCATGTGTGGTGGTGGGCACCTATAATCCCAGCTACTTGGGAGGCTGTAGTAGGAGAATCACTTGAACCCGGGAGGCGGACGTTGCAGTGAGCTGAGATTGCGACATTGCACTCTAGCCTGGGCACCAAGAGCAAAACTTCATCTAAAGTTTTAATTTTTTTTATTTAGATTTTTAATTTTTAAAAATTTCAGTAGTTTTTGGGGAACAGGTGGTGCTTGGTTGCATGGAAGAGTTCTTCAGTGCTGATTTCTGAGGTTGTGGCGCACCTGTCTGCAGCAGTGTCCACGGTGCCCATGCGTAGCCTCACCCCCCTAGTGCCCTTCCCAGCCTGAGAAGTGGATGTGAAAGGTGTGGGGATTTCCCACCTGCTTGTCTTTCACCTCCTTGGTAGTTGTTTATGTGACTTTACTGGCTAAGCATGAGTAGAATTTGAAAGGTTAAGACATTTTAGCCAGAAAGAGACTTTTTTTCTTTTTGTGACAGAGTTTCACAATTGTGGCCCAGGCTGGAGTGCAATGGTGTGATCTCGGCTCGCTGCAACCTCTGCCTCCCAGGGTCAAGCGATTCTCCTACCTCAGCCTCCCAAGTAGCTGGGACTGCAGGCATGTGCCACCATGCCTGGCTAATTTTGTATTTTTAGTAGAGACAGGGTTTCTCCATGTTGGTCAGGCTGGTCTCAAATTCCCAACATCAGATGCACCTGCCTTGGCCTCCCAAAATGCTGGGATTACAGACATGAGCCGCTGTGCCCAGGGAAAGAGCCATTTTTTTAATCCGAAACACAGAAAGTAATTATAATTGGTGAAATGTGCTTCAAGTGACTATTCTGTGACATACATTATGCCGGATGCCTTCTGTACTTTATAACTAACTGGTCTTTGTAGTGACCAGCCTGATAAAGGGGGTCCTCTCATTTATCTCCATTTTACACTTGGTGTCACAAAGGCCTCCCAAGTTTTTACAACATTCTCAGAGGTCTCTTCCCTACATGTAGTCAGGATTCGCCCCAGGTCTGTCTGGCCCCTGTCCTGTTGTTCTTCCTCATGAGTCTCTGGTCTCATGCACTCCTTTGCCCAGGTACCCGTGGCACTGGCCAAGCCCCTGCCATTGACTTGCAGGTTTCTCATTCATGAAGCCAACTCCACCTGTGATCAGTCCTTTCCAACTCTTGGCATACAACACACAATCGAACATCCGGTGTTACAGTTTTGCTTCCTTATGTTCTTTTTTTTTGGAGATAGTCTTGCTCTGTCCCCCAGGCTGCAGTGCAATGGTTAAATCACAGTTCACTGCAAGCTCTGCCTCCCAGGCTTAGGTGATCCTCCAACCTCAGCCTCCCGAGTAGCTAGGACTACAGATGTGTGCCACCACATCCTACTCATTTTTGTATATTTTTGTAGAGACGAGGTTTACCACGTTGTCCAGGCTGGCCTAGAACTCAAGCGATCTGCCCACCTTGGCCTCCCAAAGTGCTGGGATTACAGGCATGAGCCATCACGCCTGGACCTCATCTTCTTTCACTGGGTGGGAATTAGGTCTTTTACTCCTAATATACTCCCTGAAGTGGCAGGGGATATACACAGAAGGCATTTAACACTGGGAAATAACTTGGGCTGCTCTGAGGTTTGACACTGAGCATCAGCTACTTCCTGCCTTCTTCCTTGCAGAAGTCAGGATTTCTTTTCCAAAACCTACACACAGTAGTGTCCCCTAAAAAGTGTCCTTTCCAAAACCCACACCCAGTAGTGTCCCCTAAAGAAGTGTCCTTTCCATAACCCACACCCAGTAGTGTCCCCTAAAGAAGTGTCCTAAAGTCATCTCCTCTCCCCTTGATTTCCCCCTCTTTAAGCTCTTTGTCTCCTGGGCCCCGCACAGTGAGGCAAGGAGCAGGAGCTGAGTGAAGCTGATGGAGCTGCTGCGTGGGTGGAGGAGACAGTTTAGGGAATGGAGAGTTGGCTTCCTTAGGAGAGGCCAGTGGCAGTGCAGTAATTAAATGCACAGGCTCACTGGGTGCAGTGGCTCGTGCCTGGAATCCCAGCACTTTGGGAAGCTGAGGCAGGCAGATTGCTGGAGCTCAGGAGTTCAAGACCAGCCTGGGCAACATGGGAAAACCCTGTCTCTACAACAAATACAAAAATTAGCCAGAAGTGGTGGCATGTGCCTGTAGTCCCAGTGAGCCATGATTGCACCACTGGACTCCAGCCTGGGCAGCAGAGCCAGACCTTGTCTCAAAAAAACAAATAAATAAAGCAGAGACTCTAGAGTCAGACCTGGGTTCCAAATCTCCAGCAACTTGGAGGAGTCATTTAAGTTCTGACTCTGAGTGTGGGTCTGGGTTTCCTCATCTATAAAATGGGGAAAGTCTGAAGTGCTCCCCAGGACTATTGTGAAGATTAGATGAAATAATCTGCAAAAAAAAGCACCCGAAACGGTGCTTCCCACAAAGCACCTCATACACCTTAGAGGGAGGGAGGGAGGCAGGCTGGCAGGAAGGAAACTGTAGGAGATGGTGGCTGCGGGGTGGGGGGTTGGATATTAGGCAGGAGGTTTTGGAAGGAAAAGAGCTTGTTAGAACTGCTGGTGGGAGAGGGGGCTTGGGAGGGTCCATCTGGATGGCAGAGCTTCCTGAGACCCTCTAGAAAATGAGGAAACCTCTGGAGTGTTGATTTCTAGGCAGGAGCTGGAGGAAGAAAGGCTGGGAACCACCCCTGCCACGCATCTTCCTTTTTTATGGTCGAGGGCAATGGAGTCTTAACTTCGGACGTATTGATCCTCCATGTGTATGCCAGCCGCCGTAACGTTCTTTCTCTTTCTCCGTCTAGTGATCTGTTAATGAGAGACAACCTGTTTGAAATAATAACAAGCTCCAGGACCTTCTACGTGCAGGTAAAATGCTCACTTCCAAAAGACTCCGGCATTCTGTTTCTGTAAATGGTGCACTCATCGGCCCCGTCCTTTCCTTTGCTTTCTCTTTTCATTTGCTTGAAGTTTCTAGGCAGTAAATTTAGCCCTTGAGAGTCAGTCTGAGTCCCATTTCATCCAAAACAGGATGTTTGCCAAAAGCTTCCCAACCATAAAATAATGAAAGCAGGTTGAGCCGCTCTACTGGGGAATGTGAGTGTGTACCAGTTGCTCTCAGCTGCTGGGCTCCAGCTAAGCAGAGAAAAGGAGAACTGGTCAGTAATTTCACTTCTCCTTTGGAGGGTATTTATAAGTCTCGTCTGTGTGTGGACATTACTGTGTGCGGAAGGACAAAAGCACAGAGGGCCCTGTGCAAGCACCAGGTGCACAGCCCAGCTGCACAGAAGAAGCCATTGTTCAGCCTCTGATGGTTCACTTATCAGGAGCTTCTCCCTCCACCCACGGCTCTGGAGTTCTCCCAACTCCTTCTAAAGTCATCGGAGCTAGAAAGGCAGATTTCAAAGCAGGGACTAGACTTTCAGGGCCAAGTCCTCACCCAGCCTGCCTAGCAGTGCACAGAGAGTGCCTTGATTCTCAGCCTCAGGGGATGCTGGACTTTTAGTATTAAAACTGACACTTAAGGCTGGGTGCAGTGGCTCACGCCTGGAATCTCAGCACTTTGGGAGGCTCAGGTGGGTGGATCACTTGAGGTCAGGAGTTGGAGACCAGCCTGGCCAACATGGTGAAACCCTGTCTCTACTAAAAATACAAAAGAATTAGCTGGACATGGTGGCGTGTACCTGCGATCCCAGCTACTCGGGAGACTGAGGCAGGAAAATCACTTGAACCTGGGAGGCAGAGGTTGCAGTGAACCGAGATCATGCCACTGCACTCCAGCCTGGGTGACTGGGTGACAGAGTGAGACTCTGTCTCAAAGAAAAAAAAAAGAACAGAAATGAAAACCTGACGAGTAAGCAGGTTGGTTTACAGGGGGGCTTGCCACCTCAAGCTTTTCAGAGCTCCCGCTGTCCTTTCTTCTCTGCTGCGTGTAGTTCCCTGGTGAGCAGTGTCGCTTCCCCAAGGGGCTGGTCCCCTTTTCCATTGCTTGGGCAGCAATTCCTGTCACGAGTCCTTCCGCCTGAGCCCGGCAGGCGTTTGAGTGACTTAGTCATCTCAGGGCTACACCCATTTGGACAAACACATGCCATCCAGGAAGGGACAACAGAATGGGGCCTTGGGGGCTTGGGCGCAAACTGGAGCTGTGGAAAGGGCTGCTGTGGGCATCAGAGCCACTCATTCACCGGCACCATTACCACTCAGGGACAAGGCTTAACCTGTTGGTGCACTACAAGTTTGTAGGTCTTGCATTCCACAGATACTTGTAGAGTATCCTCAGAGTGCTGGGCATTTTGTCTCAGGCTGGGGACACCAGGTTAAACAGAATGGATCTTGAACCCAAGAGAGAGAGCTCGTCAAGTCCATAAGCAGTTCAACGGTGGCATGGCGCAGGGGAGGGAGCGTTGGGGGAGATGGACCCACGGGGTAATTTGCAGACAGTGAAACGATTCTGTATGACATGGTATTGGTGGGAGGGTGATGAAGGAACTTCACAGCACAAAGACTTGACCTAATGTATGAAAATCGAGAAAAAAATTTAGGAAGTCAAGTCATGTTCCAAAGATATTACATCATCTACATTTAGACAATAGTCTAAATGTATCACAGGTCCTCCCTGAAGGGGTAGGAGAATACAAAATTTAAAAAATGGTGTGATAAGTGCTATTGCTGTTAGACTGAAGACAGGTTGCCCCGTGAACCATAAGCAAGGCGCCTCACCCAGTCTTAGGGAGTCAGGGGAGGGTTCCTGAAGAAAGATACAGCTAAGCTCAGTCTGCAGGGGGAAGAGTGGCCCAGGCAAAGGAAGTAACAGGTCTATTTTTTTAAAGCCTGGTAATGAAAGGAGCATAGGGCACAAAGGAGGGGACGGTTAGGCACGGAGCTCCCGCACCTGCCTTATTGAAGAGCTTGTATTTTATCTTTAGAATTAATGCCCTTAGAGGTTAAACAAAGAGTGTGACCTGATTTGCTTTGTCTTTAAAATCTATCACTTGGGCGGAGCATGTTGGATCATGCTTATAATCCCAGCACTTTGGGAGGCCAAGGCAGGCGGATCACGAGGTCAAGAGATCAAGACAAGCCTGGCCAACATGGTGAAATCCTGTCTCTACTAAAAATACAAAAATTAGCTGGGTGTGGTGATGGGCATCTGTAGTCCCAGCTACTTGGGAGGCTGAGGCAGGAGAATCGCTTGAACCCAGGAGGTAGAAGTTGCAGTGAGCCAAGATCGAGCCATTGCACTCAAGCCTGGTGACAGAGCAAGACTCTGTCTCTAAATAAATATCACTTGGAAATTATTTAGCTTCCACAGCCCTGTTTTTCTCATCTGTGAAATGGAGATGATTCAACCCCAGACCTTTAATGACATGCTGTCAAGGATTGCCAGCCTCCATACAGTGTGAGACATGGAGGAGAAAGGGCTAAGATAGGACGAGAGAGAACAGTTTGAAAGCTGTTGCTAGGAATTTAGTGAGGGATAAAGGAAGTCTGAATGAGGGTAGATGGAGAAAAGTGGAACATTTGAGAGATATTAAAAAGCTAGTTTTTTCAGGACTTGAGAGTGGGTTGGATGAAGGGAGAGAGGACAGGCGAGGAGAATGCCTGGATGTTTGGCCCGAGCCTCAGGGTGGCTCAGGGCAGCAGTCAGTGTGACAGGAGCATGGGCGGAGGAGCTGTTGAGAGGAAACATGAGGTTAGCATGGGTGGTTCAGAATTTGCAGTGCCTGCTGGACATCCAAGGAGATGTGTTGTGAAGACCATTGGATACACACTGCTTGGCACATTGCTGACACTAAATAAATATTTGTTAAGTGAATGAGAGAATCAGGAGAGAGCTTTGAATTGAAGATAGCAATTTGGGAAACACGAAACCCAACCAAAACATGTTCCAAAGATATTACATCATTTACATGAGTGTACACACATTTTCCAGAAGATTCTAATCACCCTGTCTTCCATTGCCTTCTGCTCCCCACATTTCTGGGATAATAGAACACTACCATCACCCTGAATAAATAAATGAGAGAGTGGACAAATCTGTTTACAGCACCTAACTCAAAAGCAATGGAAAGAGAAGAGTATAGATTAGAATCATTTAAAATATTTATCAATGTATTAAAAATAGTAACTACAAAGCTGGGCCTAGTGGCATGTGCCTGTAGTCCCAGCTACTTGGGAGGCTGAGGCCGGAGGATCGTTTGAGCCCCAGAGTTTGAGGGTGCAGTGAGCTATGATCTCGCCACTGCACTCCAGCTTGGATGACAAATCAAAACCCTTCAAAGACCCAGTCTAAAAAAAAAATAGCAATCACAAACTCATTATATGTCAACAAAACAGATTTTGTGAAAAAAAAAGAATTTCTAAAAAATAGCAAGAGTAGTATTGTTTTTGCATTTTTGCAAATCTTTAATGGCTGGCATAATAGAAGACAATAGGATTCTCCCATCTGCTTCTGCGTTCTATATGTGGTCATATGTTTTTTTAATTGAAGAATGTGGAGAAAATCTGGCCTCACACAGATGTGTATTTGGGAAAAAGGAATATTTTAATAGCCGTTTTAGATAATTGTGGATATTCTTTAATTCTATACCAAAACTTGACAAATGTTAATTTCTGAATGTTTAGGTGCAATGTGGACTCTGAAGCCATATCAAGAAATTTTTATACTCTGACATTAAAATCCATTGGTCAGTTTTACACTTTGAATAAATACTTTTTATCCATGCATGGTTTTTAACAGCATGCATTGGTCATTTGGAAAATAGTGGTCTCACTGAGGTATGCAGATATTCAAAATGTTGACACATTTTATTATGAACTATCCAAAATCACATTATGAAAATATTACCACTAATATCATTAACAGTCTTTGAGTGTAGAATACTGCCAAGCTCATGGAGGTAGCTGGAAGTTTTTTGAAATTCTGATTTTTGCTTTGAAAGCTTAAAACTTACTCATTTGGGGGATAACAATCTATCAAATACCTAACTCTGAATAAATTTGACTGACAGTTTGATGTTAGTCATTTGTTCTACAGTAAAAATCATGTTTTAGGCTGGGCACAGGGGCTTAACACCTGTAATCCCAGGACTTTGGGAGGCCAAAGCAGGCGGACCACCTGAGGTCAGGAGTTTGAGACCAGCCTGGCCAACATAGTATAACGCCATCTCTACCAAAAATACAAAAATTAGCCAGGTGTGGTAGTACACAACTGTAATCCCAGCTACTTGGGAGGCTGAGGCAGGAGAATCGCTTGAACCCAGGAGGCAGAGTTTGCAGTGAGCCAAGATCACATCACTGCACTCTAGTCTGAGAGACAGAATGAGACTCTATCTCAAAAAATTAAATAAATAAATAAAAATTGTGTTTTACACGAAAGGTGAAAGAATATGACTACTGGTAGAGTTTGGTGCTCAGATGCTGGCAGCTTTACCCACCGTGCCAAAGTGTCATGCTGACCAGTTCCCCAAGGCTATGCTCAGTAAATCTGCCAGAACCGTTCATCTTGAGTATCTGTAGAGCTAGACCAAAGATCAGGGCAGAGCAAGGTGGAGAAGACTCCCAGAAAGAAGGGAAAGTCTTGGGTTAGAGTCTAACCACTTAGGTATTGGTTGTTTAACTCACATCACATTTATGTATAGTTTGTCCCCTGTGATTTCTCACACTGTAGTAGTCTTTTCTGTTAATAAAAAGCTACCATTGTTTTTTTTTTTTTTTTTTTTTTTGTTGAGTCGGTGTAACAATATTTCAACAGATTGAAGTGCAGTGGCACAATCTTGGCTCACTGCAACCTCCGCCTCCCAGGTTTAAGCAATTATCCTGCCTCAGCCTCCTGAGTAGCTGGGAATACAGGCATGCACCACCATGCCCAGCTAATTTTTTTGTATTTTTAGTGGAGATGGGGTTCCACCATGTTGGCCAGAATGGTCTCAATCTCCTGACCTCATGATCCACCCACCTCGGCCTCCCAAAGTGCTCGATTACCAGTGTGAGTCACCATGCCCAGCCAAAAAGCTGCCATTTTTTGGACACCTAGATGTCCCAGGCATCATGCTAAACAACTTATAGGTAGTGTAAGTTAAAGTTTGTCACTTTGTAGTATAAGTAGTATAAGTTGATCACTTAAATCTCAGCTGTCTCTGAAGTTATCTCATTTACACACAGGAAAATGAAGGCTTCGAAGGTAAATTATTTGTGTAAAATCATAGTCCAGTGAATTATGGAACCGGGTGGGAAGCACCAGTTGCTGGACAAGATTTGCTCACTTGGGTTGTTTACGAGCAGCCTGGTCCAGGCCGGGTGCGGTGGGTCACACCTGTAATCCCAGCACTTTGAGAGGCCGAAGTGGAAGGATTGTTGGACTCTAGGAGTTCGACACCAGCCTGGGCAACCTAGTGAGACCCCTGTCTCTAAAAACAAACAAACAAAATTAAAAAAAAAAAAAAAGCAAAGCAAAAAACAACAGCAGCCTGATCCAGAACTCACGATATAGGGGGTGTGGCCACAGACAACCAGAAGTCTGACTCTACTGGGGAAGACCAACTTGGGATAACTGGGTATCTCGGTAAATGGATTGTGGTGACCAAAAATCCAAGATCTGGAAATAACCAGGTATCTAAGCAGGTAGAAAGACCAGTGATTTCATCAAGATTGTCAGCAGGTAAACAGTACTCAGTTCTGGGTAAAAGTTCAAAATCAAATTTCAATTCTTGAGATATCAGGCAAGCAGAAGTCACCATTTTCCCATTTTCCATTCATAGAGGGTCAAGGGAATTAGGCATTTTATCAAGAGGAAAATTAGTTATTCAAAATGAGAAATGTGGTGCAAACTGGTCTTAGTAGCTTGGCATTAGCCCAGTTGTCAGAACTAGAGTGCTATGTGAGGACAAGAGTAGCAATAAGTGGACTCAAGTGAGTTGCAGAGTGTTGCATTAGAACTCTTTGGATACTTGCTGTTTAATTTAGACTACAGGGTGAATGATGTCACCCAGAACTGTGTAGTGTGCAATCTACACAGTCATATGTGGCAGGGCTGTGTCTAGAGATGGCATTAGTTCTTGGGAAAGGAGGGCTGCAGAGGTTGGGAATAGAATAAAGGAAGAGTTGCCTAAAAATTTTGGATAGCAGTAATGGCAGTAATCAGAGGTAGATAGGGAAGCCTTTTATGGATGGCCTCTAGAATTCATTGCTTCAAACCATTGTATCTATTATAGTGCTGGGCTTATGTTAGATAGTCAATAGAAGCTCACCGGACTGCAATAAAACTGCAGGTTGCAGTAAGTCATTTTAATACCCTTTGTCCCTCTCATCTCAAAAACTGCCCTCGAGGATAGAAACCCTACTATTTCTTTTGAACCAAGCACCAGAAACAGGTGCACACACATAAGCACACCAGGAAGAGATGAAGCTGTGACCTTGGCACTTCCTTTTTTGTTTAACTGTGTTTAAAGCATGTTTTTAGTCTCATAGTCATTCATCATGGGTGGGTAGACTTCAGCTGTGTGTTGTTTTTTTTTTAACCTCTGGTTCATGAAGCTTCTTTGTGATGTGATTTTAAGATTTTGATGAACGCTTAGCACAGGCTCTCCATAGAAGATAACATATGTACATAATCATAATTTTTGCATGCAGTTTTGGAGTTTCATTGACTTTTTGTTGCTCATGAATCCCAGTTCTTGAAACCACTAGGAGAGATTATAGGCCAGGCATGGTGGCTCATGCCTGTAATCCCAGCAGTTTGGGAGGCTGAGGCAGGAGACTTGCTTGAGGCCAGGAGACCCTGCTCCAAAAAAAATTTAAAAATAAAAATAAAAGATCATAATTGCTATCTCTTTAAAATGTTGTTGTTTCTTCTCATATGGAATTAATTGCAATATCTGATTTTCTTTTTGAGTAGTATTTTAAAATAACATGTATTAAGGGGCAGCATTTATCTACATGGCTAAGTTACTATCTAGGTTATCTGACCAAAAAATGTTCTTAAGAAGGAATTAGAGAATTAGACAGGAAAAATAACTAGTAAACAATTTCCATCATCATTAATTACTAAGATTTAGTTATTTTTCTTATCATATTAGCAGAGATTTTAAAAATTATAATATTTAATTCTAGAAAGGGTGAATGTAACAAAAATGTTGGCAAATGAAATTTTTATTATTGGCCAGAAATTTCTCTGTCCAGATGTAACAAGAGATTTAAAATGGTGCGAATTCTTTAATTTAGTAACTGCCTTGCGAGCTGAGGATTCCTAAATATTCCTAAATATGAAAAAAGCAGCAGGATGCGATGGCTTACCCATGTGATCCCAGCACTTCGGGAGGCTGAGGCAGGTAGATCACGAGGTCGAACGATCAAGACCATCCTGGCTGACATGGTAAATCATCTCTACTAAAAATACAAAAAAATTAGCTGGGCGTGGTGGCGCATGCCTGTAGTCCCAGCTATTCAGGAGGCTGAGGCAGGAGAATCACTTGAACCTGGGAAGCGGAGCTTGCTGTGAGCCGAGATCCCACCACAGCACTCCAGCCTTGGTGACAAGAGAGAAACTCTCATTAAAAAAAAAAAAAAAAAGTTTTGCTTTAGGCCCAAAGATGTGAGTAGCAGCATTATTTATATAAGAGGAGAATAGGAAAAAAATTAAAAATATATTTTAGATCAGGAATCCCCACCCCTGGGCTGTGGACTGGTACTACTCCATGGCTTATTAGGAACTGGACCGCACAGCAGGCGGGGAGCAGTGGGAGAGCAAACATTATTGCCTGAGTTTTGCCTCCTGTCGGATCAGCAGCGGCATTAAATTCTCATAGGACTGCAAATTCTGCTGTGAGCTGTGCATGTGAGGGATCTAGGTTGTGTGCTCCCTATGAGAATCTAATGCCTGATCTGAGGTGGAACAGTTTCATCCCCAAAATACCCCCCATCCCCCTCCCCTCACCCCTCCGAGTCCATGGAAAAATTGACTCCCACAAAACTGAGTCCTATGCTGAAAAGGTTGAGGACCACTGTTTTAGAGGATTAGGTGAGTGAACCATGATATATCTACTGGGATCCCCTGAACATGTTTACAAAGCTGTTTGATAACATGGAAAAATCCTTCTATTATTAACTGCAAAAGAAAATCAGGCTGGACACGGTGACTCACACCTGTAATCCCAGCACATTGAGAGGCAGAGGCGGGTGGATCATTTGAGGTCAGGAGTTTGAGACCATCCTGGCCAACATGGTGAAACCCTGTCTCTACTAAAAATACAAAAATTAGCTGGGTGTGGTGGCGGGCACCTGTAATCACAGCTAGTCAGGAGGCTGAGGCAGGAGATTCACTTTAACCTGGGAAGCAAAGGTTGCAGTGAGCTGAGACTGCCATTGCACTCCAGCCTGGCAATAGAGCAAGAGTCCATCTCAAATATATATATGTATATATACTATACATATATATACTTTATACATATATAAAGATACTATATATATATATAGTTATTTTAGTTGTTATTTTAGAATTTTGTGAAGTTTTAAAGTGATTTTATTTTTTTCTTGTGTTTTCCTTTTTTTTTTTGCAAAGGTTAGGGAGATGAGGTCTTGCTCTGTTGCCCATGCTGGTCTCGAACTTCTGGGCTTCAGCCATCTTCCCACATACTAAACTTTAGCCTTCTAACATTGTGGGATGACAGGCGTGAACCACAGCATCCAGCCGATTTTAATTTTTTATTTTTCTACATTTATTTTTTATATTGTCCTTAATTAGTTCTTATTACTTGCAAATAGGAAAAAGTAACAAATTGTATTAGGTTGTCATCCAAGAATAATAGTTGGTATTTTGATTCTTGCACTTGAGTGCCCAGTTAAATCAGATGATTCCTAGTTTTCTGTGATGCTGTGATTTCTTGCTAAGCAGAGGCTTGGTGAAGACACCTGGGCTTGCTCTGTGGCACTCCTGGAGAAGGAGTTTGTGGTGAAGCAGTACTTCAAAGCGCAGTCAGGCAGGTGGCCTGTGGCCTGTGGGAGTAACATTTGACATGGTGGGGAGCATTTCACTAGAGTGGTGGAAGGAGCATGGAGGTAGCTTAACACCCCTGGAAACTGATTACTGGATTGTCATACTGGGAATGTTCCTGTCTGTTTAATGAAAATGTCAAATCTCCTATGTGACATAGGACACTGTTTCTCCCTCAACCCATATGCCTCCTATCAAATCATCTTGTGTTTCCCTAGGAGGAAAATCTCTAATAAATGCTTTTCTCCTAATGGACGATGAACTCCATCTAATTCAAATTCAAAATAGCAGTTTTGTACCTCCGAATACATGACCTTATTTGATCTTTGAGGTAGGAATTATCTGTAGTTTGAGAATGAGGAAGCTGAGGAAAGGTCTTATGGAGAGGGCAGTGCGCATATCTGTGAATGGTGGCATTTAAGCTTCGTTTGTTTCTCTCATATCATATAATAACAGTGAAAATAACAGTACAGAGCCCCTTCTGTGTGTCAGGCCCTGTTTCAACAGGTTTTCCCAATTGAGGTCATTTAATTCTTTCAATAATTAAGCTTGTGGAACAGGCCAGGCCTGATATTTGTAAGGAACCTTCTGTAAGGGTCTTGGAGTCCTTATCTTGGTGATCCTTTTGGACCAAGGATGGGTTTGTCTTTTTCTTGGGAAACTACCAGATTGTTAAATAACTGGAAAAAGTTAAGCAGGGAGAGTGCTAGTAAGTTTGCAGGTGGAACACCCGTTAGAGAGGTGTTTGCCTGGGGCACTTGGCACTACACCCTTCTTGCCCTCGTGCTGGGCATGAACTGTTTCCCCTTGTAGGTATCTCCCGCACACATCTAACCAAGGAGGGTTTGTTTTGCGGTGACAGGAAGGGGCAGGGATGCAGTTTTGAGAATTTTGGTTCTACTGGTCATGTCTTTCCCTGATAGAATGCAAAGAGAAGGAGTCACTTTGGGGACGTGGAGAATGAGGGGAGGATGTGGAGACCTTTGGGGGCCAGTGTGTGGTGGTGGCACATACATCTGCACGTGCACACCCAGGCACGCCTGTGTGTTTTGATGGGACTCAGGGGATGCTGCTGGAGACAGAGGAAGGCCAACATGCATATTTCTGGAGGATTCTGCCTGGTCCCATCTCTTTGTCTGGAGCCTGATGCAGCCTATAACACCGGGTGGGGCCCTCAGCCAGCGTTTGCTCTGTTCACTGGAGCTCAACTCCTGTAAAGCTTGAGGGCACTGACGGGCTCCACCTGCGGTAGCCTGTCCCTCCCTTTCTTCAAAGAGCCGCTGCTGCCCCCTTCTGGGGTTTATAGGTTGTTTCTGGGAAGAAATACTTGAGTAACTTGGCTTTGTCCTACATAGCGTGAAACTTGGTGCTCCAAGCCCCACAACTCTTTAAAAAATATTTTTTCACATTTTATTTTGGATTTGGGGATACATGTGAAGATATAATGATTTCTTTTCCTTTGGAGAGACACCCAGTAGCGGGATTGCTGAGCTGAATGGTAGTTCTATTTTTAATTCTTTGAGAAATCTCTCTACTCCCTTCCATAAAGGTTGTACTAATTCACATGCCTATCCGGAGTGTGTTAGCATTCCCTATTCCCCACATCCTTGCCAGAATCTGTTTTTTGCCTTCATAATAGCTATTCTGACTGGTGTGAGATGATATCTCATCATGGTTTTAATTTGTATTTCTCCATTGATTAGGGATATTGAACATATTTTCATATGCTTGTTGGCCACCTGTATGTCTTGTTGAAAACTATTCATGTCCTTTGCCCACTTTTTAATGGGATGATTTATGGTTTTCTTGCTGTTGTTGAGTTGTTTGAGTTCCTTGTAAATTTCAAAACAGACCCAGTAGCTTGTACTCTGAGAAAAGCACCATTTCTGAAGGCAGTACATATCTTGGAGGATTTACAGAGGGATTTGGCTTTAATAGGGCTGGAGCTGAAAGTGGGATTATTCTGTTCAGATAGTTACAGTGGAAAGGTGGCTCTGTTGGGAGTGAGGAGAAGTCGAATCTTAACCAGCCAAAAACCTTGGACTTTGGCTTTCTGGGCCTCATTTTCCTTTTTTGTAAAAGTAGGAGGGCAGACTGGATCAGTTGTTTTCTAGAGGGGGTGACGGACTTCAACAGGGGATGGGGTCTTACACTTTCCCTTTTCTACAGCCTACGCCCCATTTCAGAGCAGCTCCACTTTGGTTTTTCATTTGTTTTGTTTTTGTTTTGTTTTGAGATGGAGTTTCACCCTTGTTGCCCAGGCTGGAGTGCAATGGCATGATCTTGGCTCACTGCAACCTCTGCCTCCTGGGTTCAAGGGATTCTTCTGCCTCAGCTTCTCGAGTAGCTGGGATTACAGGCATTCGCCATCACGCCTGGCTAATTTTGCATTTTTAGTAGAGATGGGATTTCTCCATGTTGGTCAGGCTGGTCTCGAACTCCTGACCTCAGGTGATCTGCCCGCCTTAGCTTCCCAGAGTACTGGGATTACAGGCGTGAGCCACCGTGCCTGGCCAGCAGCTCCACTTTGAGCGGTTTTATTTATTGGGTGTCAAATAAGATATTGCAGGGAAAACATGTCCTTAAAAGTCTGAAAGCTGCTGGACTAGATGATTTTTGAGATGCTTTCTACCCCTGATGGTGTGATTTTATAAACTTAATATTGAGTCAGAGACTTGGAAGCTGAAATCATAGTGCCCAGAATTTCTTGGTAAGAGCCATGGATGTTTTGCAGGCGGACAGTCCAGAAGACATGCACAGCTGGATTAAGGAGATTGGGGCAGCTGTCCAGGCCCTCAAGTGCCACCCCAGAGTAAGTCACTTCCTTTCTGTTGTACAGTGTCAACTCAGAGATGAATTCCCCTTGAGTGGGCATGTTTTATTTGGTGATATAGGCAAGCAGCCCGGTCCCAATATACAGCTGAAGCCCCAGGCTGTCTTGCTTGTTTTTCTCGTTCTACTAATTTGTGTGCACATTTTTATTTTTCTCTTTTTGGTTGTGGGAGGAGGTGAGGTACGGTTGAATAGAGAAATGGAATTTCTTTCTTTCTTTCTTTTATTTTCTTTCTTTCTTTCTGTTCTTTTCTTTTTCTTTCTTCTCTTCTCTTTCCTCCTTTCCTCCTTCCTTCCTTTCTTTCTTTCTTTTTCTATTTCTTTTCTTTTCTTTTTTCTTTTCTTTCCTTTCTTTCTCTCTTTCTTCTTTCTCAATACAGAGTCTCACTCTGTCACCCAGGCTGCAGTGCAGTGGCACAATCTCAGCTCACTGCAACTTCCCCCTCCCGGGTTCAAGTGATCCTGCCTCAGCCTCCTGAGTAGCTGGGATTACAGGCACTCACTACCACGCCTGGCTAATTTTTGTATTTTTAGTAGAGATGGGGTTTTACCATGTTGGCCAGGCTGATCTTGAACTCCTGACCTCAGGTGATCCACCCACCTCGGCCTCCCAAAGTGCTGGGATTTCAGGCATAAGTTACCACACCTGGCTGAGAAATGGAATTTCTGTTATGTCCTACAAATCTCACTGCCACCATCTGGAGTGAATCCCGTTGAATGTATTTCATTTTTGTGGGCAAGCATCCCTGGACCTATGAAGTAGTGATCCTGGTTGGGTACTCTTCCTGGGACTTTGGGATAAACATTGTTTGAAAAGCCCTAAATTTCTTTTGTTGTTTTTTTTTTTCTTCCTTTTATTCTTGTAGGAAATGTCCTTTTCTAGATCTATTTCTTTGACCCGACCTGGAAGCTCCAGCCTTTCAAGTGGCCCCAACTCTATCCTGTGCAGGGGGCGGCCACCTGTGGAGGAGAAGAAAGTCCTCTGCAAAGCCCCCTCTGTGGCCTCCTCCTGGCAGCCTTGGACACCTGTCCCCCAGGCTGGGGAGAAGCTACTTCCAGCCAAAGAGACTTCAGAGGACTCTTTGTTTATGCCTCGTCCTGGGGAGGGCAGTGCTGCTGGGGTGCTGCCCAGCTCCCGGCTAAGGCACAGATCGGAGCCCCAGCACCCCAAGGAAAAGCCATTTCTGTTCAACCTTGATGATGAAAACATACGGACCTCTGATGTGTGATGGAGCACAGTGCTGTGGGAGGGAGGGAGGACTTGAGAGAAGGAGGCTGTGACTCAGTTTCTCTACCTTGTTGGAGGGTAGTCAGAGGCCTTGATGTCATTCACATTCCTGTGGATGCTCTTTGGGAGGGAGAGGCCCATCCAGCTGGGTGTGTGTGTGTGTGTGTGTGTGTGTGTGTGTGTGTGTGTGTGTAATATCAATGCAGTGTATTTAATTTGAGGAAGTCATTATGTTAGACCTGTAGGCATACTCAGTGAAGAGCAGGCCACTTATTCTAACTATTCTGAGGTCTTCCTGGGGAGGGGTTATTTTAGCAGCTCCTCTCTAGAGAGGGCTGGAAGTCCAGTTTCACCGCTGACCAAGTTTTATTTCCTTGTCCTTATTTTAGTTTCTTCATTTTGTTTTCAGTCCAGGTGCTTCGCAGCTCTTTTGGAATGGGCCAGCGTTAGTCTAATTTTAAACACTGTGTATTTTGTGCCCTTGCAGACTTGCTTTCTCTTTCTTCTTGCTGTTGCCCTTTGAATGAAACCTTGTATTCTTGCATGATCAGACCCTGTAATACGCTGAATTTCCACGTACTTAACATGAATAGAAACAAAGAGAATCTAGAGAGAGATATTTTTAAAGAAACTTGGCATAGAAACATTTATTTAGAGGTTATGAATTGCCTGCCAGAGATTCCTCCAATAGAAGAGCATAGAAAATTGAGTGTTGACCAGGTGTGGTGGCTCACTCCTGTAATATCAGCTCTTTGGGAGGCTGAGGAAGGTGGATCACCTGAGGTCAGGAGTTCGAGACCAGCCTGGCCAACATGGTGAAACCCTGTCTCTACTAAAAAAAAAAAAATGCAAAATTAGCCAGGCATGGTGGTGCATGCCTGTAATCCCAGCTACTCAGGAGGCTGACACAGGAGATTCACTTGAACCCAGGACGTGGAGGTTGCAGTGAGCTGAGATCCAACTCCAGCCAGGGCAACAAGAGCGAAACTCCATCTCAAAAAATAAAAGAAAATTCAATGTCCCACCCAAATTTTAGGGCATACCTCCTTCCATTTGACAAGAAGATACTATTTCCAGTGTCTCTTGGAGAATTCTTCCATCCAGTTTATATGGTGAATTGCTGCCAGCATTCCCTAAAGGAAGAGAGAACTTAGCTTATTTCTGTTTGTAACTTTCATCAGCTAGATCAATTAATTGTATTTTTAAATTAAAAATTAGTGACTAGAGGAAGAGACTAAAGAAACCATTTTTACCTGAATAAATTGCTCTCCTTGTGTCCAAATCTAATGCAAAGGTGAAAACAATTGGTGAGAACATCCATAGTGGATTGAGGGGAATCATGTTTCTTTCAGGCTTTGCAATTTCCCTGAAGTCTGTGTCACACTGAGAACTTTTTCTGACTACTTTTATACCAGGACAACTAGGCTAAACTCAATTTAAATGACTAGCTTTAACTAGGCTACAGAGTTTAGCCTAGTTGTCCTGGTATAAAACAGAAAATCTACATCGTTTCCTCTTTCTCTCCCTTCCATCCCTTCCCATGCCTTTCCTGTACATGGTGGTGTGCTTTTGCCCTCAGAAATTCTTGGTTTGGGAGTTATGTATTTATGAGTGATTGAGGTTACAACATACTTGGAGTAGCATGATTTCAAGAAGCCATTCCAAATTCTTATAGCTCCTTAGCTCTGGTTTTACCCTCACATTTTCCCCAAGGAAATTCTTTGGCTAGTCAAAGAAAACACAAAATATGTGATGTAGAACTAATGAAAATAGGAACTTTTGAGATCTCTTTAAATATTCCCTGACTCACAGAAAAAAATGTTCTCTTTTGATGTTTACATTGTTAAAATATACCCATTTCTCTCTCTCTCTTTTAAATAAATTAACCAATAGATTACTATTGCTAAAGTAATTGGCCATTATAATAAGGAGAATGTGTTAAATTAAACATACTTAGGATCCATATGGTATTATCTTGATAAAGGGAAATGAGGATGCTAATTGGCAAACACTTGGGAATTCCAAGTTAGAGTATTGCTTGTATATATATATATATTTTTTTTTAATTTTTAAGAGACAGGGTCTCATTCTGTTACCCAGGCTAGAGTGCAGTTATGTGATTACAGTTCATCATATCTTTGAAATCCTGGGCTTAAGCAATCCTCCCATATAAGCTTCCCAAGTAGCCACGACTATGGGGTTGTGCTACCATGTCTGGCTAATTTTTAATTATTATTATTTTTTATGTACAGGGCCTGGCTATGTTGCCCAGGCTGATCTCAAACTCCTGGGCTCAAGTGATCCTCCTGCCTTGGCCTCCTAAAGTGCTGGGATTACAGGTGTGAGCTACTGTGCCCAGCCAGAACATTGTTAATGTAGTTCAATATCAGATAAATTATTATTGTCAATGAAACAAACTCTAAAGGCATTCTCATTCCGAAACTGTATTTCAAACTTCCTATTTTGTCAATATTTCTTACCTTCTGGCCAATTTTAAACCATAATCTTTTAATGTGAACCAAAGATGGTACATATTTGACCAGTGCAGTTAGTTTTAAATGTATACAATTGAACCAAATGGAAAAAAATAGGCTGGGGACAGAGTATAGGTTAGTGACTAAGTGCATAGGCTCTGGAATAAATCTGAGTTTTTTTTTTTTTTTTTTTTTTAAAGGAACTAAAAAATGTACTGCATTTTCTTTGTGGAATAAAAACCTCACCTGAGCTGTGCTCTTTTCATAAGGCTTTTGAAGTAGTCTGGACCCACTGTGTATAACAGTATTTCAGGTGGTCTTCCTTATGGCTGGATAATGCCATCCATTAATCTTTAATTTTTATTTTTAGAAACAGTGTTTCACTCTGTCACCCAGGCTGGAGTGCAGTGGCCTGATCATGGCTCACTGCAGTCTGGACCTCCTGGGCTCAAGTGATTCCTTCCTCACAGCCTCCCAAAGTACTCAAATTATAGGTGTGAGCCACCACACCTGTTTTTTTTTTATATGTGTCAGCCACCATCCATTATTTTTGAAATCTTCTGTCCACTTGCTTATTCAGGGTCAGCTGATGGTTGGCAAAAATAATTTGGCCCTTAGTGTTAAGTGAGACGTCATAAGGGTTATTTGAGGCATACATTATAGAGATTGACCTCGGGTCAGAATATTGGAGTCATACATCTATTTCTGAGTCGAATTCTCAGCTCCCAAGAGAAAGAAAGTAGTTTTAAGGTCCAGCTTTTTAGTCTATTTGAAGCAAAAGTTTTTTTCTTTTCCATTTCCGAATATAAATACACTCTTATATGGGCTAAAAGGATCCCATGAATAAATAGGAGCTTTAGTAGTTGAGGAGTGGAATTTAGTAGGTTTGTTTTCAGTATAAATCAGATAAGGTATGTGGAAGTCACAGCATTTTGGACATTGAGTGTCCCAAGTGAACTTTGTTTATAAACTTCCGACAAGTTGGAAGTGGACAGGTTTGTTAAATCTTGTCTGCCAGCACCCTTTTCTTCTTTTGTTCCTTTTCTTCTCCGTGTTATTGCCTGCGACAGCCAGTCCTTCATGCTAGATAGAGTTCAGATAAAGCACATGTTTGGCAAAAACATACTGTTTGACCTCCTCCCCCTCTGCTTATGAAGGGGTAGCATGATTCTGTGTTTTAAAGCAGTGATGTTTCAGCTGTGAAATGCACTCGCTGTAAGCACTAGGCTGGGTGCATGGAAACTGTTACGCTTCTTATTTTACGTGATCTCCTAATTGGTATGTAGCAAAAATTTTCTAAAACTGTTTTGTGGCTTGTTTTGTAATAAAACCATGTGAAATACTGAAATATGGTCGTGTGTTTTTCTAATACTGACCTTCTGACCTTTGGGTGGGTGAGCTTTCTTATCAGTCTGCCCCCATGGTCGGTTTAGGGATTTCACAAGGTAGGTTCCCACTCCGGGTACTGCTGGAGACCTTCCTCTCACTGCCTAGGGGAGGACCTGGCTCCGGGTAGGGACGGGGGCGGGTGGTGGGGGATGTACGGGTGTGTATATGTAGAGGTATGCCAGGCTCTGCCCCTTAAAGTTCGGGGGCCAGCGGAGGCGGCGCCGTGGCCGGGGAGAAAGTGTCCCTCATTTAGGAGCGTTTGCAGGTCCAGATGAAGTCACTGAAGAGTGGAAACGAGGAAGAAAGGAGGATGATTATACTTCAGCTGCGGCCTGCTGGGCTGGGACGATGCCTCCTGCCGGGGCTGCTGCTGCTCCTGGTGCCCGTCCCCTGGGCCGGGGCTAAGAGCCTACAAGCCCAGCTGGCCTGCCCCGCGGTTTGCCAGCCCATGCGCTGCCCCGCGCTGCCCCGCTGCGCGTTGGGGACCACGCCGGTGTTCGACCTGTGCCGCTGCTGCCGCATCTGCCCCGCGGCCGAGGGTGAAGTCTGCGGCGGGGCGCGGGGCCGGCCGTGTGCCCCGGGGCTGCAGTGCCAGTCGCTGGGCCCCTGGCTGCCCAGCACCTGCGGCTGCCCGACGCTGGGGGCGGCCGTGTGCGGCAGCGACAGACGCACCTACCCCAGCCTGTGCGCGCTCCGGGCGAACAACCGCGCCGCGCGCCGCCGGGGCGAGGTCCCGGCGGTGCCCGTGCAGTGGGGGGACTGCAGGGATACAGGTGAGCCGCGGGGGGCGCGCGCCCTTGGGACGCTTTCTAACTCTGGAGGAGCGTATAGACACAAGACCTAACTGCGACCGCACAGTTCGCGCGGGGTCCTCCTGCGTCATTTGCCTCCTGGATTCGACCTGTCACTGTTCCCGATTTCCTTTCTTACTTAACAGGGGTCTTTACCGGCTGCTGCGTGGTTTCTCCCCATGCACGTTTTGAACACTGTCTTGTCTTGTCTTTAACATTTTCCAAACCAGCATAGCAGGTCCGGTTCCCTCGAGGCGTACCCTTCAGCCAGTATTGTTTTTATAGGGACCAGGAGCGCAGGCCTGCTCAGGAGCAATTACAACTTCATCGCCCCGGTGGTGGAGAAGGTGGCGCCATCGGTGGTTCACTTGCAGCTGTGGCGCAGGTAAAGGGGGAGGAGGAAGACCTCCACTGGCCCAGCTAGTGGTTCCTGCGTGCCTACCTGCGCCAGGCCCTTCGCAGGCGTCATTTAATCCCAAAAAACCGCTGTGAGGAAACTGAGACGCAAAGAGGTTGAATAACCTGTTCAAGGTCATTTAACGATCAGAGGCACACGGACGCTGACTTCCAAACCCGAGCTCCCCCTGCCGCCTTAGGTGGCTGGGGCTTTCCCCCCCTCCTAACACAGACAAAATTGAAGGTCAGATATAAGAGCTAGTAGGCATTTTCTTTTCTTTTTTTGAGACAAGGTCTTGCTATGTCTCCAAGGCTGAATTGCAGTGACAGATGACGGCTCATGGCAGCTCCATCTACCTGGCTCAAGTAATCTTCCCACCTCAGCCTCTGGGGTAACTGGGACTACAGGCATTGCCACCACACCCAGCTAATATTTGTATTTTTTGTACAGCTAGGGTCTTGTTAAGTTGCCCAGGCTGGTCTCGAACTCCTGGGCCCAAATGATCTGCCACCCTGGACTTCCAAGGTGCTGGGATTACCAGTGTGAGCCACTGCACCCAGCTTAGCAGGCATTTTGGTCGTGATCTTGCTCAGCTCCCACTTTGCATGCAAGGAAATCCAGACCCAGAGTTCAAGGTTAATTTGTCCTACCTCATGAGGCCAGTTGCTGGTGGAAACTAAGCCAGAATCAGAGCCCTTTGATCCTCTCCTGCCAGGGTCCTTGATACTGTGGTAGAAGTCTCACTTTTGCTTAAATTATTAGCATCAGGTTCAGCCTTTTTGTAGTAGAGAACCCACGGGTTGCTATACTAACCAGCTCTGAAGAAGCAGTGTCCCTGGAAAAGGAGAGCCAGAGCCAGCTCTCAACCATGCTCACAAGAGATGGCCGGGTCCATGTACATGCATAATTAATACATAGAGAAAATTTACACATAGCCAGGGAAAAGTGAAATGTCTGAGAAAACTGTGATGGAAGGCCAGGCATGGTGGCTCACTCCTGTAATCCTAGCACTTTGGGAGGCAGAGGTGGGTCAATCACCTGAGGTCAGGAGTTTGAGACCAGCCTGGCCAACATGGCAAAACCCTGTCTCTACTAAAAATACAAAAATTTCTTCTGATTGTGGTTTTGGAGAAAAAAAAGAAAAGAAAAGAAAATACAAAAATTAGCCAGGTGTGGTGGCTCATGCCTGCAATCCCAGCTACTTGGAAGGCTGAGGCAGGAGAATTGCTTGAATCCGGGAGGTTGCAGTGAGCCAAGATCTTGCCACTGCACTCCAGCATGGGCAACAGAGCGAGATTCTGTCTAAAAAACAAAATAAAATAAAACAAAACTTTGACGGAGGTATGTTTAATAAGAGTGAAGTTCTCCTGACTCTCAGATTATATGGCTGTATCCCCTATCTTTTCTTGCCCTCTGTTGACACTGTTGTCTTGTGGAGACAGGTTACTTCCCGGCAGCAAGCCTGTTCCTGTGTACAGTGGCTCTGGGTTCATAGTGTCTGAGGACGGGCTCATTATTACCAATGCCCATGTTGTCATGAACCAGCAGGGGATTGAGGTGGAGCTTCAGAGTGGGGCCCACTATGAAGCCATTATCAAGGATATTGACCTTAAATTGGATCTTGCGGTGATTAAGATTGAAGCGAATGTGAGTATTTCAGGGCTGAGTCAGAGTCGGCATATTTGGGGATTTTTATCTATTTGCTGATATCTTCTGCCCCACTACACTCTCACCACATCTCTTCTGTCGAGTATATGCTTTTCTCTGGTTTCTTTCTGTTCTTTACTCCCTCTTTTATTTGCTTCCATGCCTGTCTGTATATCCCTATTTCTCCCTTTCTCTTTCCCTCCCTCCCTTCCTTCTTTCCTTCCTTCCTTTTTTTCTTTCTTTTTTTCCTTCCTTCCTTCCTTCTTCCCTTCCTCCCTTCCTTTTTTTTGGTGAGACAGTCTCCCTCTGTCACCCAGGCTGGAGTGCAGTGGATCAATCTCAGCTCACTGCAACCTACACCTCCTGGGTTCAAGTGATTCTTCTGCCTCAGCCTCCTGAATAGCTGGGATTACATGCGCCCATGACCACACCTGGCTAATTTTTGTGCTTTTAATAAAGACGGGGTTTTACCATGTTGGCCAGGCTGGTCTTGAACTCCTGACCTCAAGTGATCCACCCGCCTCGGCCTCCCAAAGTGCTGGGATTACAGGGGTGAGCCACTGCACCTGGCCCCCTAACTGTTTCTATGAACTATCAAGCAGCCTTTTCCCCGCCCCCCCCCCTCCTTCAACTCCTTCAACAGATGCTGCTTCAGGGAAAATTATCTCTCTACTTGTCTTAGGATATCAGAAATTACTGCAATGGACTCAAAGCTGCTAAGGAATACTTTGAAATCCTTGCTACACATAGTACTGGTGGTCTGCACACCAGATATATCCACATGGTGTAGAGAGCTTTTTAGAAATTCAGAATCTCAGCCTTCAGTCAGATAGATGTACTGACTCAGAATCTGCATTTACATAACATCCGTAGGTGATTTGCATGCACATAACAGTGTGAGAAGCGTTGCCCTGGGTGATCTCCTTTCCGTTTGTGGCTTATTCACTTTGACTGTTAAGATTTGAGCTGGAATGATGCTGAATAAATTGCTAATGTCAGTTTATGTTCATCAGTGACTTCACTGGCTGTTTACTAATAGTAATTTCTACAGAGTAATTATTTTTGATCTTAGAAATGATCCTAGTTATCTTAACAATTGAGAGCTTCGCAGTAGTTGGACTTTGAGGAAGAAGTAGAAGGCAGTCATAGAAACTGTGTGCATGAGTGCTTCTCAGGTGGTAAGGGCCAAGGTGATAGAGACAGTCATATATGTGTTAGACAAACATGTTGGTCAGTTCTGATCTTGATTTCTTTACACTTTCTGTCCTCCTCATCCCTCTTTGGCCACATGCAGGCTGACCTTCCTGTACTGTTGCTGGGAAGATCATCTGACCTTCGGGCTGGAGAGTTTGTGGTGGCTTTGGGCAGCCCTTTTTCTCTGCAGAAGACAGCTACTGCAGGAATTGTCAGCACCACCCAGCGAGGGGGCAACGAACTGGGGATAGAGAATTCAGATATGGACTACATCCAGACTGATGCCATAGTAAATGTAAGTCACTTAGGACAGAGGTGCCCAACCCTCCGGCAGGCCCAGTACAAGTCCATGGCCTGTTCGGAACTGGGCCATGCAGCAGGAGGTGAGCCACAGGCGAATGAGCATTACCGCCTGAGCTCCGCCTCCTGTCACATCAGCAGCAGCATTAGATTCTCATAAGAGCACAGATCCTATTGTGAACTGCGCATGTGAGGGATCTAGGTTTCGTGTTTCTTAAAGAGAATCTAACTCATGCCCGACGATCTGAGGTGGAACAGTTTCATCTCAAACTGCCTCTCCATCCGTGGAAAAATTGTCTTCCACAAAGCCGGTCCCTGTGCCAAAAAGTTTGAGGATCGCTGACTTAGGAGGCCTAACCTCAGATCATACAATATTGGCAGTTCAGTGAGAAGAAAATGTCAGAGTGATCCCTTTGGTCTTTTGGGGATGTCCAGGTTTGGTTAAATCACTGTGGGAGGAATGGAATGCCACTTTGTTAGAGTCCGACCTGTCTGATTGATCACTGGCATCCGTGCTATTGGGTGGTCTGTTGTGGAGGTCACCCTTCCTGTAAGAAGGTGGGGATTCCTTGGCCAGGCAGGGTGGCTCATGGCTGTAATCTCAACATTTTGGGAGGCTGAGGAAGACAGATCATGAGGTCAGCAGTTCAAGATCAGCCTGGCCAACATGGGGAAACCCCGTCTCCACTAAAAATACAAAAAAATTAGCCAGGTGTGGTGGCACACCCCTGTAATCCTGGCTACTCAGGAGGCGGAGGCAGGAGAATTGCTTGAACCTGGGAGGCGGAGGTTGCAGTGAGCTGAGTCTGGGTGACAGGGTGAGACTCCACCTCAAAAAGAAAAAAAGAGAAGGTGGTGGCCTCACTGCTATTGTTCTTTACCTACGCTGACTTCAGTATTGGTGATGATAGGGGCACAATTTTGCCAGCCTGGAGGGGAAAGGAGCTTACTAGAGTGGGCTGCTTTTGGTAATCCATTTTGGGAGTTATATATAAAGAACAAGGGGAAATGTATTCATTGGCTTCACTGATGTCTTTTTCAAATTCTGCTTTTAGCAAGGGAATTCTGGTGGTCCTCTGGTGAACTTGGTAAGTGGTCACTTTCCTTGTTGCTTCATGTTTCTTCTTAACTTTCAAAGACTTTATTAATTCCAGGCAGGGATGGTGGCTCACCCCTATAATCCCAGCACATTTGGGAGGATTGCTTGGGGCCAGGAGTTCGAGATTAGCCTGGGCAACATAGCAAGACACTATATATCTACAAAAACAGGAAAAAATGTCTTTACGTATTCCATGACACAGACTTGGGTGCTACTATTGTGTAGAGAGCTGTGGGATGGTGCTTTTCTGTTTTTGGATCTTAAATCAATGGTTAGAAAAAAATTCAAGATTGTTATCCTGGTGTGTAAGCTCATCCCACTGAGAACACTAGGGTTCTAGCTCCAGCTTCCTTTGAATTTTTTCTCTTCCTCATGTTTCTGGTTTCATTGGCTAGTTACCAAAAGCCCTGGAATTTATTATTTATTTAATAGAGATGAGGTCTCACTATGTTGCCCAGGCTGGTTTCGATCCCCTGAGCTCAAGTGATCTCCTCCCGCCTCAGCCTCCCAAAGTGCTAGGATTACAGGTGTGAGCCAACATGCCATGCCAAAAGCCCTGGATATTAAACCCAGACTTATGCCAAATGACCAGCTGTGCTGTGAAGTGTAGCTCCTTGAAGGCCCCGATGCTGCATATGAAGAACTGTCTCTCATTTAAAAATGCTAATTATGTAATGTCCAAGTTTTTAGTCTTGACCTCTTGACCTGCTTATAGATTAGAGAAAAGCCACAACCAGCACTTCTGACTGTAAGTGAGCTGCCTGCCTCAGCCTCCCAAATACATTGCTCTGTCATGTATTCTTAAGTTGTATTCTGTGTCTCTAGTGGAAATACCAGGGTTTCCAGTTGCTCAAATACATGTGAAAACCTAAGAGAGTGCAATGCTGTTTGACATACAGCTTGTGATCATCTTTTCTGAGTCCCTTTGCACTGATTGCTTTTGGTTCCTGTTTAAATATTACATTTGCTTTTAGAACGAATAGTAAGCAAAATGATTTTTTTTAATTCACAGCATTGCATGTAATTTTTGTTTTGTTTCTGCCTTCTCCATTAGACAATGAGTTTACTAGAGCAGTGATGAAATGCAGAATTTCAGGCCACAGCCCAAACCTACTGAATTACAGTCTGTAGTTTAATACAACCAGAAATCTATTTTCTGGCCAGGTGTGGTGGCTCACTCCTGTAATCCCAGCACTTTGGGAGGCTGAGGCAGGTGGATCATCTGAAGTTAGGAGTTCAAAACCAGCCTGGCCAACATGGTGAAACCCCGTCCCTACTAAAAATACCAAAAAAAAAAAAAAAAAAAAAAAAAAAAAAAGCTGGGTGTGGTGGCACGTACCTATAATCCTAGCTACTTGGGAGGCTGAGGCAGGAGAATCACTTGAACCTGGGATGCAGAGGTTACAATGAGCTCAGATTGCACCAATGCACTCCAGCCTGGGTAACACAGCAAGACTCCATCTCGAAAAAAAAAAAAAAAAAAGAAATCTCTTTTCTAGCCTTTCCATTACCTAACAAAGGCTAAAGGAAGATAAGGTACATAAAGAGGAAAATAATTTCTACCTCATATCTTTAGCTTAGCAGAGCTTTGTTCCCTAAGGTCAATTTTGTCAATTCTTCTGAATAGTTTCAGTGCAATATTGCTGACAATCCCACAGCTTTTTTCCTTTTCCATGTTTATTTTTAGTTTCAGTTAAATAATTAAAAAGGTAAATACTCCTTGTCCTTCTACCTGTGTCAAAATACCAACTGTGGCTCACTTTCAAAGTCAATGTAACTTACTAAAGAAATAAATAAGCTCAAGATTTAAAAAAATCCTCAGCATCCTTGATCCTTTGGCGGTGAAAAGAAGGTAACTTCTGTGCATGTGCACTTACCCTTTGCTGTTCCATCACACTATTTGCCTTAAAAAGGAACATCCGTTGCTCTCTTTTGAAGATGTGCAAAGTTCGTCTTGGCCCTGTTTTCTGACCCTAAGTAACTAGCTTCACTCCTTCCTCTGCTGGTTCTGGTCTTGCACTCTTCAGTTTGCAAAACTTCATGAATGAATGATGTCCCCCCACTTGCTAGGATGGTGATGTGATTGGCGTCAATACATTGAGGATGACTGATGGAATCTCCTTTGCAGTTCCTTCAGATCGAATTAGGGAGTTCTTGGCAGAATACCATGAGCACCAGTTGAAAGGTAAAGCAAATTGGGTTTTTTGGGGGGCTCTCCTCTTGTGCTTTTTCAGAAACACTCCATCTTTTGTGGTGACAGCCATTTTTTTTTTCTAAGACAGACTCTTGCTCTTGTAACCTCGGTTGGAGTGCAGTGGCACAATCTTGGTTTACTGCAACCTCTGCCTTCTGGGTTCAAGCAATTCTCTTGCCTCAGCCTCCTGAGTAGCTGGGACTACAGGCACCCACCACCATGCCTGGCTAATTTTTATATTTTTAGTACAGATGGGGTTTCACTATGTTGGCCAGGCTAGTCTTGAACTCCTGACCTCTAGTGATCCACCTGCCTCGGACTCCCAGAGTGCTGGGATTACAGGCGTGAGCCACCTCGCCCAGCCTGGAGACAGCCATCTGAATCCTGTAGATGACTGGGTCACTTATTTGTAGTCAGCTTCTATAATGGTGATTCGGGCAGCAATATTGTGGGACTAGGCACAAGCCAAGCATGAGTTGTATCCAGAAATATTTGGATTGAGCTAATGTGGAAATGAAACCCAGGGCTGGAGGCAGAGAACTGGGTGGGAGGAGTATAAGTGCTAATGACAGAGGTTCGCTGAAGCCTGTTTTTCATGCAGTAACCTGAAAGGACAGCTATGATGGCAAAGAGATCCTGGAACGTGGGTGTCTTTTAAACTGTGCTAACAGGAAAGAGGTTTTGTTGTAACACATCATAACTTTCCTTTCCAGGAAAGGCGTTTTCACAGAAGAAATATCTGGGTCTGCAAATGCTGCCCCTCACTATGCCGTAAGCCTGTGTTTGAATATGTCTGGGTTGTTTTTCAGAGGCAAAAACTGTAGCTGCACAGTCTTAGCAGAAAAGCTGAGCCACTTGGGCCACACTCTCGTGACCCTAGGCCCTATCTGTCTCAGGGTTATGTATCTGCCTCTGCCTGCATCAGCACTGACTATACATAGTTTATTTCACTGTGGCTCTATTTTATAATGTCCAGTGGTTCTAGGCTTTGGCATAAAGGCTCAGCTTGCACCCACAGGCTGATTAGAATGATTGTGATTAGTTCGATGGAGTCTTCCCAGACCACTGTGAACCTTGAGCAGAACAAACTCCTACTGAGAGTTCCAGGCTTTTACCAGGGCTAATTCATTGTGTTTCCCAATCTTCTCACTTCCCTTAGCCTTATTCAAGAAATGAAAATGCGTGATCCAGCTTTCCCCAATGTGAGTTCTGGGGTTTATGTATGTAAAGTGATCGAAGGAACATCTGCTGAAAGGTAAGAGAAGTGCAGGCCTTTGTCATCTACCTTTGCTTTTTCTAGATGTGTGCCATGGTAAAACGCATAGGGGGTATATAGACTTGGTCTGACCAATACAGTGGCCACTACCCACATGTAGTATGTACTGGATACATGAAATGTGGCCGGTGTGACTGAGGAACTGAATTTTGAATTAAATTGAGTTTAATTTAAATTAAAAAACCCAGGTCAGGCACAGTGGCTCACGCCTGTAATCTCAGCCCTTTGGTAGGCCAAAGTGGGTGGATCATCTGAGATCAGGAGTTTGAGACCAGCCTGGCCAACCTAGTGAAATCTCGTCTCTACTAAAAATACAAAAGTTAATGGGCGTGCCCAAACGCAAAATATTTTTCTGTGAAATGTTTTGGAAGAACTGCATTTCACTTTAATTACTGCATTGTATACGATATTATCAGCTGGGAGCAATGGCTCATGCCTGTAATCCCAGGATTTTTGGAGGCCAAGATGGGTGGAACATTTGAAGTCAGGAGTTCAAGACCAGCCTGACCAACATAGTGAAACCCCATCTCTATAAAAATACAAAACATTAGCTGCATGTGGTGGCGCCTGCCTTTAGTCTCAGCTATTTGGGAGGCTGAGGCAGAATTTCTTGAACCCGGCGGCAGAGGTTGCAGCGAACTGAGAACACGCCACTGCACTCCAGCCTGGGCGACAGAGCTAGATTCTGTCTCAAAAAAAAGAAAAAGATATTATCATTGTGTAATAGCATACTGGGGGTGTGTGTTGTTCAAGTGGATTTCAAAGACATAGGAAAGAGTGCAAAATACCTATTAACAATTTTTAAAATATCACATTACAATGATAAGATTTTGGATATGTAGTGTTAAATAAGATATATTATTAAAATTAATTTCATCTGTTTAAAATTATTTTAAAATGTGGCTAAAGGAAAATTTAACATTACATATGTGGCTTGCATTATTGTCTACAGGACAGTGCTGATGTAGACTTGGGTAATTATAAAGGCCTTTTTTGTATTTTGGGAGGGAGGTGGTTCTCTATAGTCTAAGAAGAGCCCATGTTATGAGTTAATAGCATAAGTTTCCATAAATTTGGCTAGGAATTCCCGACCCACTCTTTCAATAGGAATAGTCATTACTTAATAATTATTAAGTGTTTAGTAACTATTAGATATTAGTAACTATTAACTATTCATTAACAGGTATTTTTTTGTTTTTTTTTTGAGACAGAGTCTCACTCTTGTCCCTCAGGCTGGAGTGCAATTGTGCGGTCTCGGCCCACTGCAACCTCTGCCTCCCAGGTTAAAGTGATTCTCCTGCCTCAGCGTTCCGAATAGCTGATATTACAGGCACCCACCACCACACCTGGTTAATTTTTGTATTTTTAGTAGAGGCAGGATTTCACCATGTTGGCCAGGCTGGTCTCGAACTCCTGACCTCAAGTGATCTATCTGCCTTGGCCTCCCAAAGTGCTGGGATTACAGATGTGAATCACAGCGGCAGGCCTATTAATAGTTATTATTAAGAATGGGGAAGAATTTAAAGTGTTAAAAGTTTGAGTACATGTTTTAGATTTAGATTTTTTTTTTTTTTTTCTTGAGATGGAGTTTCGCTCTTGTCACCTAGGCTGGAATGCAACGGTGCAATCTCGGCTCACTGTAGCCTCTGCCCTGTGGGTTCATGGGATTCTCCTGCCTCAGCCTACCAAGTAGCTGTGATTTCAGGCATCAGCTACCACACCCAGCTAATTTTTGTATTTATAGTAGAGACAGGTTTTCACCATGTTGGTCAGGCTGGTCTCTAACTCCTGACCTCAAGTGATCCACCTGCCTTGGCCTCCCAAAGTGCTGGGATTACTGGTGTGAGCCACCATGCCCAGCCATATTTTAGGTATTTTAAAACACATTTTTCAGCCGGGCATGCCGGCTTTCCCCTGTAATCCTAGCACTTTGTGAGGCTGAGGTGGGAGGATTGCTTGAGTCTGGGAGCTCAAGACCAGCCTGGGCAACATGGTGAAACCCTTTTTCCACAAAAAATAAAAATTAGGCCTGGTGCAGTGACTCGCGCCTGTAATCCCAGCACTTTGGGAGGCCGAGGTGGACAGATCACTTAAGGTCAGGGAATTTGAGACCAGCCTCGCAAACTTGGTGAAACCCCGTCCCTTCGTAAAAAGTACAAAAATTAGTGTGGTAGTGTATGCCTGTAATCCCAGCTACTTGGTAGGCTACGGCCAGAGGATCGCTTGAACCTGGGTGGTGGAGGTTGCAGTGAGCTGGCATCACGCCACTGTACTACAGCCTGGACAACAAAGTGAGACTTGCTTTAAAAAAAAAAATACAAAAATTAGCTGGGCATGGTGGCTTGCACCTATGATTCCAGTTACTTGGGGAGGTTGAGATGGGAGGATCACCTGAGTCTGGGCTGTAATGAGCTGTGACCATGCCACTGCACTCCAGCCTGGGCAACAGTGAGACACTGTCTCAAAAAACAAAAACCAACCAAACAAAAAAGAAAGTACACCAAAACCCCACAAAACCCACATTTTTCTTTGAATTCTGAATGACAATATCAGAGGCCAGGACTAAGACCTGTGTAATGAAGCAAAGGCTAGAAAAGCTTCCAAAACAAGGTTCTCCAGCTGGTTTCACTGTTGTTTCAAAACATTTAATATTAAGTACTGAGGCTTGAAGAGGTGGCTTGTCCTATAAATATCATTCTCCTGGGCTTCTCTGTTGTACTTCTTCATTACCCTTTTCTCACTGTTTTTATTTTTCAGGAGCTCAGGAATCTGTTTAGATTATGGCATCACTTTCACTGGGGCTTTCCCCCAAGTGAAATCAGAGAGCACTAACTGTTCAGCATAGCTGTCATAAGTCTCATGTCACTAAATGTGGCTTGTCCCTGGCTTTTCTGGACTTTCCTCATGCCTGCTCTGCTCCACTCTTCCTCCACCTCCTTAAAGTTTTAGGTTCAAGGCCAAAGCTATTTCTTTTCTTTTTCTGAGGTGGAGTTTCCTGCTTGTTGCCTAGGCTGGAGTGCAATGGTGTGATCTAGGCTCACCGCAACCTCCGCCTCCCATGTTCAAGGGATTCTCCTGCCTCAGCTTCTTGAGTAGCTGGGATTACAGGCATGTGCCAGCATGCCTAATTTTGTATTTTTAGTAGAGATGGAGTTTCTCCATGTTGGTCAGGCTGGTCTCGAACTCCCGACCTCAGGTGAGCCACCTGCCTTGGCCTCCCAAACTGCTGTGATTACAGGCGTGAGCCACCGTGCCCAGCCCAGCCAAAGCTATTTCTTTCAGCTAAGTCCTTGCTACTCAGAATGTGGTCTGTAGACCAGCGTCATTAGCTCAGCGGGAAATTGTTGGAAAGGCAGAATCACAGGTCCCACTTTTGATCCATTGAATCAGAATCTGCATGTTTAACAAGATTCTTAGGTGATTCATATGTATGTTAAAATGTGAAAATTAGTGCTGGAAGTTGCTGATAAACAGAAATTGGGGCTGGGCATGGTGGCTTATGCCTGTAAATCCTAGAACTTTGGGAGGCTGATGCGGGAGGATAATTTGGAATCAGGAGTTCGAGACCAGCCTGGGCAACATAGTGAGACTCTGTTTCTAAAAATACATAAATAAATAAATAAAAGAAAATCAGCTGGGTGTGGTGGCATGTGCCTGTAGTCTCAACTACTCGGGAGGCTGAAGCGGGAGGATAACGTGAGCCCAGGATTTTAAGGCTGCAGTGAGCCATGACTGTACCACCGTACTGGGTAAGAAAGTGAGAGCCTGTCTCAAAATAAACCCATTCTTTCTGGCTTTCACCCACTTATACCTAATAATAATGATAATTACGCCATGAAAATTTTTACTATAGCTCAGGCACTATTGGAAGTGTTATTTTTATTGTTTTTTTTTTTTTTTTTTTTTTTGAGACTGAGTTTCGCTCTTGTTGCCCCAGCTGGAGTGCAATGGCCTGATCTCGGCTCACTGCAACCTCCATTTCCCAGGTTCAAGTGATTCTCCTGTCTTAGTTTCCCAAGTATCTGGGATCACGCCCAGCTAATTATTGTACTTTTATTAGAGATGAGGTTTCACCATATTAGCCAGGCTAATCTCGAACTCCTGATCTCAGGTGATCCTCCCAAAGTGCTGGGATTACAGGAGTGAGCCACAGCTCCAGGCCTATTTGAAGTGTTTTATACAACTGTTTGTGCTACCAACAGTTTTATGATATAGGTATTATTTTACAGAGGAAGCAGCTGTGTTAGAGAGAGGTTAATTATCTTGTAGAACACAGTAAATTAGAGAGCAGAGAGCAGGGATGTGGGCCCTGGCTTAACCCTTCTATTATCCTGCTTTTGTGGCTGCTTTTTTGTTTCTGAGGCAGAGTGATTTAGTGACAAGATGGGTTCCCAAGTCTGATGAAATCCCGCTTTAGCCTCTCACAAGTTGCATGACGTTTTTTGTGTGGGATTTCATCAGACTTCATTTGTCCTGTCTGAGCCATAGTTCCTCATATTTGGTGCATAGTAGGTTATTAGTAATAGTTTGTGGGTTTTCTCTTTTCTGATTCATAGAACTAGTATGAACTAAGTAAGTTCTCTATAAGTTCTTTCTTTGTACTTACTGGTCCCAAGTTGTCCTCCTAAACTGTCCTTTCTAAGGTATTTCTTGCTTTTAGTTCTATACTTAAGCTTCTCTTCACATCCTCTTGCTTTAAACTTCCTCTTTTTAAACTCCACACATCTTGATGATCAAACTACATTATCATTCTTCCTTGAGCTTCCCATTTCTGTTAAATGCTCTCTCCTGGAGTCATTTGCGCTTCCTTTTTCAACCTATTTTCACCTTTAAGACAAATCACTGGCATGGCTATCTCTGTATTGTAGTGTTTTTATTTGGAGCTGGTTTTTGCTTCTAGAATATATAGTCTATGTGAAACAATTATGTTGAAGACAATAAAGTCACAACTTTGGGGAAAAGGAGCCTAGAGCCGGAGCTTGACATATTTAGACTCAGAAGTTGCTGGGTTTTTGATTTACTGGAAGCAGAATTCCTATAATGCAGCTCAGCATCCTTCCCAGCTCCATAAATTTGCGGGGCAGATGGGCACGTGAGTTGGCTGCCAGAATCAAACTGATCAGGGTTTAAGTGTCTGGGAGAAAACATATCACTTGGGCTTTTCACTTTGGCTGCTGGGGCTGGGAGTATGTTTGAAGTTCACAGAGGTCAGGGATTGATAGAAATTAAAAGCTAAACTCCCCATTCCAAACCAACTCCTAAAAATGGGAGGAATAAACTTCTTAGATGATTCTGATAGGAAATTAATTTTGTAAAGGTAAATAAGACAGCTGTCCTCCAGGTGATTTTCTTGCAGCGTATTTTAGAATAGGCGTAAGATTTGGAAGGATTGAGGCTATTTCCGGATTTTTGTATGCTCAATGCCAGCAAAATAGTGCCATTAAGACAGACATATTAAATTATAGATGGGGATAAGTAAAATTCTTCTTAAAGTTTCATGGTCCTTTTTCTCCCTCTCTCAGCTCTGGATTGAGAGACCACGATGTAATTGTCAACATAAATGGGAAACCTGTTACTACCACAACCGATGTTGTTGAAGCTCTTGACGGTGATTCCCTTTCCATGGTTGTTCTCCGGGGAAGAAGTAATTTGTTCCTGACAGTCACACCTGAAATAATCTATTAAATACCTTGCTTTCCGTGGGATTATCTTAAAAAAAAAAAAAAAAAAGTCATATTACCTGGTTTGTATGAAGATGTGCCAAACATGGCAAGCAGTTTTTGGATTTTTTTTCTTATAAAGAAAAATGGATGGTATCAACCCAAAGACCCATCAGTGACAGACTGGATAAAGAAAATGTGGGATACACCACAGAATACTATGCATCCATTGAAAAGGAATAGTACTCTGTAGGAACATGGAGGGAGCTGGAAACCATTATCCTTAGCAAACTAACACAAGAACAGAAAGCCAAATACTGCATGTTCTCACTTATAAATGGGAGCTGAAAATGAGAACACATAAACATAGGGAGGAGAAAAATACATACTGGGTCCTGGCAGTGGGTAGAGTGGAGAGAGGTAGAGGGAGAGCATTAGGAAAAATAGCTAATGCATGCTGGGCTTAACACTCAGGTGATGGGTTGACAGGTATGGCAAACCACCATGGCACACGTTTACTTAAAGAACAAACCTGCACATCCTGCACATGCACCACAGAACTTAAAATAAAAATAAACAAAGAAAAATGGTAATCTGTTATGAAATTACAATTAAAAAAGGAAAATGGAGTTTTAAACACATACACACATTCAGGGATCATTAGGTTGGGGTACTATACTGTTGCTAAGATGCCTGACTATGCCAAGTGAAAGAAGAACATGGTGCCAGGAAGTCTAGGGGAACTGATAACATTTTATTAAAGATAAGAAACAACTAAAAAACAGGCAGTTTCTAATTTAATCTGGAAAGAAAGACACTGTAGTATTTTAAACCTTCTATATAGCCATAAACTAGATATAATATACACATACACAAATAGATCTACCAAAATTTAAGAAACAACCTGAATAAGGCCGGGTGTGGTGGCTCACGCCTGTAATCTCAGCACTTTGGGAGGCTGAGGCAGGTGGATCACCTGAGGTCAGGAGTTCAAGACCAGTCTGGCCAACATGGTGAAACCCCGTCTCTATTAAAAAAAAAAACAAAAAAAAAAAACACCTGAATAAAGTGCAAAGGCAATCAATTTTTAAGTAATACTCCTTTAGTGCATCAGGATTTCAGGTTGTATCACATTTGGCCAGGTTTGTGGGTAGATGTAGAATGAGTGTTACCAAGAAGTCAAATGGAAACCGGTAACTTTGGATTGTCACACAGGAATATTGATGATTCTGAAATTACCACTCTAGCAATAAGAACAACTTTTGTCTCCAGCAGTTTTTCTGACTGTGAGAAGGGCATCTTCAGTAGTTTCCAGTCTTTCAGCCTTTTAACCAAGCTCTTCCCCTGGCAACGTAAATGACTTCAAGTCTTGGAGCTGCCAAAGTTTTTCTTTCTTTCTTGTGACAAAGTCTTGCTCTTGTCATCCAGTCTGGAGTGCAGGGACAGCATCTCGGCTCACTGCAACTTCTGCCTCCTGGGTTCAAGCGATTCTCCTACCTCAGCCTCCTGAGTAGCTGGGATTACAGGTGCCTGCCACCATGTCTGGCTAATTTTGTGTTTTTACTAGAGAAGGGGCCTTACTATGTTGGCCAGGCTGGTCTCAAACTCCTGATCTTAAAGGATCCACCTGCCTCAGTCTCCCAAAGTACAGGGATTACAGGCTTGAGCCACTGTGCTGGGAACAAAGTGTCTTATTTTTTAAAGAAAACAACTTCCGATGGGGTTATGAATATCGTTAGGTTAGAAAAAAGTGTGAAATGAGGCAGAACTTGATAAGGTTTAAAGTAGCATCTTATTTTGGGTAATATTATAATTTGTTCATATTTTTCAGACTTCCCTTATGAGTTTTTTTTTTTTTTTTAACTATATGGCATCCTTGAACTCTCTGAAACTCATTTATTTGTATAAATTTATGGGGTACAAGTACAATTTTTTCATGCATAAATTGTATAGATGAACCCCCTTAAGTTCTATGTAAATTCTGTGTATGTGCATTTTTCTGGGGAGAGGGTCTAGTTTCTTCATGACCCATAAAAATTTAATAAACACTGTCTTAGGTTATAGAGATTATGAATTAAAAGTTTACCAATTGTTATGTTATAAGCAAGGTTAAGGTCAGTATGGTACAGAACTTTCAAGACAGAATAGGCTCATCTGTTTTAATTTTTTATACAAAATTGCCACATTTAATAATGTAAGAAAAGTGATCATATTCATCAGGAATGATAAAGCAAGACATTCTTAGGAAAGCTACAAAATGATAAAATGTATCCAGGTAAGTTAACTGTGATATCTGGTCTTAAAGTCAATTATTATGAGGTAAACTTCGAGTGAGGTCTACTTTATTCTAGAATTTGTAAGTTATTCTGAGTAACAGGCTCTTTCACTGACTTGGCCACATTGCCTACCTTTGATTTTATATTTAATAGTTCTTTTCAACTTGGATTGCAAAGGATGGGAACTGAGTTTTTAAAACCACTTAGAGTTTGGACATCTCCTTTAATTCTTGGTGTTTTGGGAATACAAAAGTGTGGCTGTATCTCTTTCTGATTGCTGCAGCACACAGAGAGAGCTTTAGTATCGTGCTTCTTTTGAGAATGCGCTCAGTTTCTCTTTGCTCTCATAAATTACGTCCCAATTTAGTAGAAGTATATTTTTCTTTTCAAAGCCACAAGGCTCCTTACTTTATCTCACCTAATCATGAAGAATAGTTTTACGGAAACTTGTAGGAAATCTTATTAGCATGGGCTGGTAAATGCAAATTTATAACATGGGCTGGTAAATGCTGATTTTTGGATTGGACAGTTCTGCTAGGAGGAGTAGCTCAACTCACATGTCTGATGCCGCTGGCTTTCAAAACATAATTGGAATGAAGAAATTATTGTGCTGCATATACTGCTTCTGGAACATAATGGAGACACAAGAGAGCTTAATAGGGTGGTTCATTTCAAATGACTAGATTTCTGCAAAACAAATATAATTTTGAGTTTACTCCTCCTACTGAAAATACTCATGCAGTACTCCAGGTTGGCAAAAGTTAGTCTGCATTTAGATTCAGAAAGTCAGACTTTCAGTGTGTATTACATTCCATGGTCATTTCCACTTCTGCTGAAGATCTGCATTGTTCAGCTTCAAATCTCCTTGCAGGAAGACTCAGGGTCACAAAAGGAATGTGGATACAAATATTCACTTGGCTCAACTTGTTAAATCCACTTGCTCCGAAGGACTGAACATATAGCAGTGTACAGAAAGGAAGACTCTGGAAACTCATCCACAGCTTGTAAACTTGTCACTATCCTTTATGTTTCGTGCACAAGGAAAGGTACAAATTTGATTCCCACAACACTTTTTGCTTGTCATTTCTAGTCTGTAAGGTAAAATCTGGGTTTAAATTCCGAAGTCCAAAGAAACCTTCTTAACCAAAACCTCAAAAGAGGAAAAATAACGTCAGGTCTGATATCAAAGAAGAGCTTTGGGCCTGTAGAGATGAATTCAGAAGACAGAGCTTTCACCTGTCTCCCTGGGCCTTGACGGCAGCTCTTTTTAGTAAACAGTGCACCAGTTGCTGCCATCACTTGGCATCAACCCTCCAGTAATTAGCAAAATAAGGTCAACAAACCACCAAATCCCAAGTCCTCCAAGTGTCAACAGCTTCCCTACCGCAGTGCCAGTGTGTCCCAAGCAGAATCGATCCACGCCAAAACATCCCAGGAAGAAAGAGTAGAGTAAAGTGGTTATGAAGTAGTGTCCAGTATACCTAGGTGAAAGGAACAAAAAGGAAGATGTTTGATTGCACAAAAATTTAAACACTTAAAGATTAGTGAATTTAACATAAGTGATGAGAAGGTGCAGTGGACCTTCCGTGGCCTTTTACCCTTCATTTTGTTTTCTTTTATGATATGGTCGGTGAGGTGAGAGGCTCAGGAAAAACCGAAGTTTATTATACTCAGAGGTCCTAGAGACAGAAGGCACATCATGTTATACAGGGCGACCTGGCAAAGATACCTGGAGGGGGGTTGAAAGAAGCAAGGGGAAGGTTTTAGGTCACTATCTTCCTTGGGGTTTCCGTAGGAAAGGCAAGACAGGGCAGGGCAAATAGTTTAGGACTGGTTAGTTTGAATAACTTCAGCAGGCTCTAAGGTATAGGAGTGGTCCCTGGTTGCCTGGCACTTGGCCCTGAAAAGATTAAGGCAGAAGAATATTATTTCCTGGGATGCATAGGCCAGAAACAGAAGATGTGTCTCTGAACTAGTTTGCATATCAAAGGCAAGCTCCCTGTTGGGCCCTCTGCTGTCTCCAAGAAATGACTAGCTTCAGGAAAGGCAGTCTCCTCACAGCCAGAAAGGTTTTTACAATGTCAAACATCACAACGTACAATAATTTAAAAAACTTTTTGACCAAGTCATGGTGGTTCATGTCTATAATCCCAGCACTCTGGGAGGCCAAGGAAGGAGGAGCATTTGAGCCCAGGGGTTCCAGGCCAACCTAGGCAACACAGCAAGACCCTGTCTCTACAAAAAAAAAAAAAAAAAAAAAAAAAAAATTAGCCAGCTGTGGTAGAGTATGCCTGTAGTCCCAGCTACTCAGGAGGCTGAAATGGGAGGATCGCCTGAGCCCAGGAGGTCGACGCTGCTACGAACTATGTTTCTGCAACTAAATTCCAGCCTGGGCAACAGAGAAGATCCCATCTCTAAAAATATATATATATATAATAATAATATACCCTCTTCACCCTTATTTTACTCTCCTTTAAGAATCTCTGTTTGTAGAAGGTCTCAACAGAATACTTGCTAAGATATGGAGCATCTCTAAGAACAAATACCAACGTTTACAGAGTTGGATTGGACAAGAAGTCATCAAGCACATTTGCACAACTGGCACCATGGCAGGAGCAGGAGTCTGGGCTCCCATCCTGCTCTGTAGAGGGTCTTTTCCTGAGACTCAGCTGGCTTCCTGCGTGTAGTTCTCTAAGGAAGCCCTGTCCTTAAGTGAACACTGGATCTTCATATGCTCTTTCCTGTTGTTTTGTGGCAGCTAAAAGCAAGGGTTTCTTCCTAAGGCTCTGCCTTTATAAACTGTGCTGACATAGCTGCAGTTACTCTTAATATTACTCATCATAGCCATAGACTCTTTCAGTTAGCAAACTGTATAAGGCAATTCTGTGTCTTCAAGCAGAATTTACAGAAATGACCTTGATCCTTTACCTTTAATATAAACTGATTTTCAGAGTGTGGAGTCCACACTTTTTATAATAAAACCTTTATTCCAAAAAAAAAAAAAAATTAACCTTTATTCCTGAAATACTAAGGTAATTTGCACAAGATTTACCCCTATCGTTGGAATTTTCGGGCTAGATCATATGGCCCAAATTTTGTAGAGGAATAAACTGAGTGCTCAAAGGCACTTAGCTAGTTAGAGAAAGAGACAGCACTTCACCTTCTGGGCTCAAGGCCAGAGTCCTCTCTACCATAAACACACTGCTTCTGTCAATGAATTATGCACAGTGGTAGTCACAGTCCCTCTTTGGTGCTTAAAAATAGTCATACCAAAAAAATAACAATGAGCCGAGCACAGTGGCATGTGCCTGTTGTCTCAGATACTCTGGAGGCTAAGGCAGGAGGACTGCTTCAGCCCAGGAGGGCCAGGCTGCAATAAGCTGTGACCGCACCACTGCACCCAGCCTGGGCAACAGAGTAAGACCCTGTCTCTTAAAAAAAAAAAAAAAAAAAAAGACAAGGAAAATGGCTCTACCTCCAACCAAGTACCAACTATACCATTTAAAGTAACGCTTACTTTATACAAGGTTTGTTTTCTCGTAGGAAGGTCCTAGGACTGGCACACTCAATTCCATCCAGGGCACGGCACTGGACTGAAGTGTGTTCCACATCGCTGTAGGCCTGACCGCCGAACTGTGGAGTAACAACCAAGACCAAAATCAACTCACCAGAGCAACTGACACAAACATACATCTTTTTTTTTTATGAGACGGAGTCTCCCTCTGTTGCCCAGGCTGGAGTGTAGTGGTGAGAGCTCGTCTCACTGCAACCTCCGTCTCCCCAGTTCAAGCGATTCTCCTGCCTCAGCCTCTCAAGTAGCTGGGACTACAGGCGCACACCACCTTGCCCAGCTAATTTTTGTATTTTTGTAGAGATGGGGTTTCACCATGTTGGCCAGGATGGTCTCGATCTCCTGACCTCATGATCTGCCCGCCTCAGCCTCCCAAAGTGCTGGGATTACAGGCATGAGCCACCACGCCCGGCCACAAACATAAACCTTTATATTCACTAATAAAAGCTGCCTCAGGACTATAATTATTCCAACAAGGTTGATGTACAGCTGTGCTCAAGGGCAAGGAATTTAGTGACATATTTCATGTGATTTTAGATGAGTCCATATTAAATGTACATTGTTTTAAATAAACTCCCGCTTTTCTCTTCATGACTGGCTTTTTCAATAATATAGCTAAAGAAAACCACCCAAACACACTCAATGTCATTAAAGGCCACTTAGAAGAGATGCACACAATGCTTTACTTATCCCATATTTACAGGAAAAAGAACATATAACTGAGCATTTGGGAGTGGGTATTTAAAAAGTCACTGCCTATTAGAGGTCTCTGTCTCTCTCTTTTTTTTTTTTAATTTTTTTTAAATTAAGAAATTTTTTTTTTTTCTAAAGACAGGGTTTCACCATGTTGGTCAGGCTGGTCTTGAATTCCTGACCTCAGGTGATCCGCCTGCCTTGGCCTCCAAAGTGCTTGGATTACAGGCGTGAGCCACCATGCCCGGCCTAGAGGTCTCTTTTATATCTATTATAAATGAATAGAATTAGGAAAAAACTCAGGAGATTATCTGACTCAGGACTGTATTTAGGTCATAAATGTGTATTACCTGCTATCTGTGGGACATCTGCAAGTTTAAATTCCAGTCAAAAATTTCAGAACTGGACCTCTTACCCTCTTACCATTGCTTGACTGAATTCTGGCCGAGAAATCACAGATACTCATTTTTTACTAGTACCTTATATCAGTGCTTATTACTATGTTCATTAGCGAGTTCCTCAAAGGGAAAGGAGTAGGAAATAAGAATGCTTACAGGATAAACTCAATTTTTAATTAAAATGGGCAAAAGTGATTTCTATATAATACTAACTCAAACTTTAATCAATAATTATCAACAGAATTAAAATTTCATTGTCTTAAAAAATATTTCTCTATATATGATTTCAGTAAGAATTACCTTTTTAGTCTTATTACTGTTAGGTTTATTCCTCTGTGTCTGAATTTTGTTTTTTTGAGACAGACTCTCGCTTTGTCGCTAGGCTAGAGAGTAGTGCTGCGATCTCAGCTCACTGCAACCTCTGCCTCCTGGGTTCTAGTGATTCTCCTGCCTCAGCCTCCCAAGTAGCTGGGATTATAGGCACAGGCCACCACACTCAGCTAATTTTTTTTTTTTTTGTATTTTAGTAGAGACGGGGTTTCACCATGTTGGCCAGGATGGCCTTGATCTCCTGACCTGGTGATCCGCCTGCCTCAGCCTCCCAACGTGCTGGGATTACAGCGATGAGCCACCGTGCCTGGTCCCTGTGTCTGATTTAGTACAAAAATGCTTTCCCATCATCCTCTTAACACCTGACTGGGTTTTGACCTGCATTATGAAGCATAATAGGATGGTGAGACCATGGTGGGGAGAAGATACATAAGCTTCACTATGTTTTTTAGAGATTGATTAGGAATGGACACCCAGCTTTAGGGATGTTATTAATGGAAATTAATAGCTTTTTTCCAAGAAGCCACTGTTAGCCAACAGCTTCCCCTGGAATGCTTTAACGTCCTACAAAGACATACTGATAGACCCTATCTATCTCCTAAGGACATGGTGAAACCTGCTTGCCTGGAGAAAAGAAATGTCACTGGCAAGAGAAGCTCTGCCCCAAATGCATGTGTAACAAAGATACTGCCCAATCCATCATCAGTGTTGGAAAGTGCACAGATTTTCTTTTCTCTTTCAGGAAAGGTGCGTGCCTTGAAGGGGAGCCAGGGGTGACATTTTAGTTTCAAAATCTGTCAATGGCCAAAGGAACCAAAGACAGGTTGGTCTTTGCACCTGGGTGGTTTTGGCACTGAGAATTCTCCTTCATGACGAAACCAAATGTCTTGTTCAGTCACTGACCTTGGCCATGCTGGAAATTTCCAGTAACAGTCTTTCTGACGAAATTCTTCAAAAAACTTTGTACCTCTTATACTTTTATGTAACAGCATTTAGACATTACTATTTCTTTATGGAAGGGTTTACTCTTACAACATAACAAAAACTCACCTTGAGACAACCATAACCGAGTTCCTGGGATGCAGTTGCATTTCCAACATGATCCACTGGGTCTTCACATTCTATAAATTCATCGGGTCTGTAATTCACCAGTAAGATCATGATCATCATCATACAGTATTTGCAAATCGCTGTTTGTATGCACGTAATCAAAAAAGGCAAAAGACATTTCTTCACCAAATTTTCTAGGGTTCAGTTTCACTCTGCTGACCCCTTTCCAAGCCAATTAAAGTTTAGCACAGCAGGTCAAATGGACAGCCACCCAAATGAACCTTTTGTTGGAGAAGGGAGGTGTTTCTGGTCCTATTTCTATAAGGATTCTACTTCTGACATGGTTTCATCTCTTCAGTAGGCAAATAACCACAAGATTTTGGGGGCAAAATTTAAGCCAAAGGATTTTCAGTCCTCTTTGCATTTCCCAAATCCCTTTTCTTGTTTGATCAAAAAGAGAGGTTAAAAAATGGCGTGATTCTGCAACGGTAAGGATATTCATTGCTTTAAAAAATGCCTTGCAGGCAGAGAAAAGTCATTTACTTCATTTATGCTTTACTCAGTACTGACACTGATTCAGCCAATACTCTTCTTGGGCTAAAGGGCGCAGGGCAGCGAAAGCACAATCTCATGCCCTTCTTCCAGAGGCGATGTTCCTCCTTCCCAGTTCTCCTCTTACGGGGTCCCAAAGGCTCTGCCACTGACACACAAAGTTTTCCCTGCATGGGTAGTGAACCTGGATCACGATATTTGCCTCCCGAATGTTGAACATGGGCTCTCCGCGGGGCAGGGTCTGAAAAAAAGCAGCCTCCCCTCCACCCCACCTTCCCCCAATACCCATATATCCCTGGCACACCCACCACTTCCACCCGCCTCGACCACTTACAGGTATGAGCAGAGGATGACCGGAGACTGGGGGTCGCCATATTCCCAGCTCGCAGCACCCGCGGGGCCCTCCGGGTGGGCGGCGCCAGCGGATGTAAGCTCAGGCTCGGCGGTAGCATTTTGCGAGTGGCTCCGAGACACACAATGCAGGAGAAGTAAATTCCCCAGTAGCAAAGCTGCCTGGCCGCACAGAAGTAAGTAACTCACCGGGCAACCACCTAGCACCATTTTCCCGGGCCCTGGAGCCAAGATCCGGCCTCGACCACAACAACCCCAGGCGGGTAGCACAGACCCCGTCACTGCGTGGTTAGGCCTTTCCGTGTAGCCCCGTCCGCGTAGCGCCGCCAAACAGCCAATGGACGCGCAACTCGACGCTCCGCCCGCCTCCGCCAACCAACAGAAAAAGCCGAGCTGATGGGCGGGGCTGCACCGCCCTACGCTTCTGCTTCTCGATTTCTCCTCAGGGTTTCACGCTCCTCCTTCTTTTGCGCCGAATGCGTCCTCCAATCGGATCCGTCGACACCCAAGGTGGGCGTGCCCGGGAGCCGAGGGGGCGGGGCGGATATGACTGGCGGGCCGACTAGTGCGGGTGGCCGCGGCGAGTTTAGAAATCCTATTCTTGCGCGGAGGACTGGATTTTTCCCTACGTCAGCGCAGCAAGGCGATGTCGGGAGCGAGCTCGGACCGAAGGCTGAGTTGCGTCAGTGCCGCGCGCGTGCTCGTCCCCGGGCGCGTGCGCGCGCTTCCCGGCCAGCCTTGGGGCCCCGGCAGGGTTGGAAAAATGATGGAAGAGACGGAGGCGGAGGCGACCGAGTGCTGAGAGGAACCTGCGGAATCGGCCGAGATGGGGTCTGGCGTCCGCTCGCCCTCTGGGACCCTCCGCGTCCGGTGGTTGCTGTTGCTTGGCCTGGTGGGCCCAGTCCTCGGTGGGGCGCGGCCAGGTGGGTGTCCATCCTCCTCGGTCTTTTGGGACGGCTGCTTCCTAGGGACGGGGCGGTCGGAGTGAACCTGTGGTCTGGGAGTGTAGGGGCCCGGCCTGGGGATCGGACCCTAGGTCTGGGAGCGCGGCCGCCCAGGTGTGTGCGGACCCGGGTCGCACCCGCGGCTCGGGGTCTGGCGCCCCAAGCCCTTCTTGGCCTGGGTCCCCTGCCCGGCGCCGCTTCCTCCGTGTCCTGCTCGGTGGAGCCGTTCCCGGCATCCCCCATGCCCCGCCGCCTCGCGCGGAACCGGGTCCCCCAGACGCCCCGAAGCCCGCGCTGGGGCGGGCGCTGAGCTCGGCTGGCCAGAGCCCTGCAGGCTGGGCGCGCCCGCGGGCGTTCAGTCTCCGAACGCCTGCAGGGAGGGAGCTGGCTCCCGCTCGTGGAGTTAATGTCTCTTGGAAAGAGACTGTGAGAGGGAACTTTTGCTGCAGGTTCATGCTATCCTTGCGTCCACACAGCTAAATTTAGTGGTGGAATAAAGGTGGGGGGAGGTGGGGAACGCTCATTAATCTTGGGTCATTTTTGTAGTAAGAATATTTTGTAAACAACGTGCTGTATTTCTGTAGCCAAACCGGTTTTTAAAAGTCTGTTTTTATTGGGTTCATACTGTCTCAAATCCGTACAGATAATCCCTGCTCTGTTGAACTCACAGGATTATTGTAGGAATTAAATCATTTGTGTGCAGTCGTTTTTGAATTGTGAAACTGCCCTTGACTCTGTAAGATATTTGTATTGGAGATAACCAAACCTAGTGGAAGCAAATTGTCAGCACGCTGGCATCTTTCTGGAAACAAGTTCTTTATTTGTTTTGGATTTGTATGAGATAATTGTTTGTTTACATGGTTGTATTTTCTCTATTAGCGACAGAAGATGATGGAAATGGGAATTTTTACTAAATCATTGATTGAGAGTTATTCAAAGGTGATGATAGAAGACTTCATCGCAGGACTGTTGACCTTCAGGAAACTAATTACTTTTTTTCCTTATCTTTGGCTGCTTCATTTGAAATTAAGTAAATTTGCCCCAGTGTGGAAATATTGAACTCTGAAAATGTTTTGAATGGGAAGTTGCCAAATTTCTTCTGGTTAAAACTACTTTTCCAGTGGTATTCTAGATGGTTAACATTCACCAGTGTTTAAGGTGGAGATGATTATACATCCGGAGTTTCATTAATCTCTGATTTTGTGTGTGTGTTTATAAATATAAATAAGACTATTTTTAAATGTTAGAATAACTGTCAGTCATTACCGACCTGCATATAGATGAATGGAATATCCTGATGATCTTTAACTGTGGTTTTGGCCAGCTTCTCACTTCGGCATGTGTATGCCTCTTCAAAATGTAGCCAACGTTTATGGAACTACTATAAACACCACACAATTGCTTGTAGAGGGGCAGAAGGTGACCAGATATGCTACGTGCATCAGAGAGATGTTGGGGAAGGATTTATAGAGAAAATGGTATTTGAACTGGGCTACATCGGTGGTTTTTCAAGTAGAATAGTAGGAATACATTCTAAGCAAGAAGAAAGTTTTTGCAAGAGTATGACGGGGTAGCGTATGAAAGAACATGACTTGTTAGAAAATGATGAAAATGTCAATGCCATTTCGTTCAGACTATAACAGGGAGGGATGGAAGATCAAACTAAGATAGGTGGGTACCATTTGGGAAGTTTTCTATGCGGAGCTGAGGTATTTGGACTTTACCCTGTAGGAAGTTCTTTGGGCAGTGGAGGTTTTAAGTTGGGGTGTGACCTAATCTCATTTTCTCTTAAGAAAACCGGCAGCACGGTGTAAGGATAGAATCTTGGAGGGAGAGACTGCAGATTGGGAGACCAGTTAAGAGGCTTTTGTAATAGTGTGCAGTGAGTCAACTCTTGTTTCTCTCCGGGAATGTTCGTGCAAAATCAGCTGACCAAATTTTTGCAGTACAAGATGTTTAAAACATGCTGAAACATTTTCCAGGAATGAAGGAGGAATTGGAGGACTTAATAAGTACCACACACACATCAGTTACATTAGGAGTTAAGTAGGTTTTATAGGATTTTTACTACCATGTATAACATTGTCTCAATGAGGAAATGCAGTATCATTTCTAAACAGTTGACTTTCAATAATTTTTTTTTTTATAAACTAGTGCTGACAAAGGTAGCTTTGTGTCATTGTAAAAAATAACAAGGGGAATCAGGTATGAAACCTCTTCTGATTTTCTAAGGTTGTAATTATGATGAACAGATTTAGAAATTTTCTTTGAACAAAGACTGGCATTCTAAAGAAAATGACTTTGAAAGCTTACGCATGGTGAGTCACTGTAGAATGACTTGTGTAGTAAGAACTTAGGTCCATACGCATCTCATTTTTAGATGCCAGCAAAATATTTGAATTTGATATGTTGTGTTTGTGCTGATAGGAGAATGTAGCCTTTTACATTTAAGGATGATTTGGTTTTCAAACTTTTTTTCTTTTTCTTTGCAGTGGAGTCTCACTCTGTCACCTGGGCTGGAGTGCAGTGGTGTGATCTCATCCCACTGCAACCTCCATCTCCCGGGTTCAAGCAATTCTGCCTCAGCCTCCTGAGTAGCTGGGACTACAGGTGCATGCTACCATGCCTGGCTAATTTTTTAATATTTTAGTAGAGATGGGGGGTTCACTGTGTTGCTCAGGCTGGTCTCGAACTCCTGAGCTCAGGCAATCCACTTGCCTTGGTCTCCCAAACTGCTAGGATTGCAGGCGTGAGCCACCACACCCTTCTTCAAACTTTTAAATAAGAAAGAAAACGTTATAATTAAAAAATGTACAAACCTAGCTACTGGTTTCCAAGTGTTTCAAAAAGCACTTGAAGCTTTAACTTATCAAATTTATATTTGCTCTTTGTTAAAAAAATCCTGGTTTATTATATAATTTTTTTATGGAATCCCCCAAAAGGTGGAAGCTCTAAGTAACTGGAAGCTTTTTTTTGGGAATATCCACAAGCTCAAACATATGACATAGCCTCATATTTCTCTTTGATACCTAATATATACTGGAGGCTTGGAGTCATGCCATCCTTTTGAGTCAGCATTATGGGACTGCCTCATAAATGAATGCAGTCCTTTTGGTATCTCAGATCCCTCACAGTTCTTTTTTTTTTTTTGAGATGGAGTCTCACTCTGTTGCCCAGGCTGGAGTGCAGTGGCACCATCTTGGCTCACTGCAACCTCTGCCTCCCGGATTCAAGCGATTCTCCTGCCTCAGCCTCCCGAGTAGCTGGTACGACAGGCACGTGCCACGATGCCCAGCTAATTTTTTGTGTTTTTAGTAGAGACAGGGTTTCACCCTGTTAGCAAGGCTGGTCTTGATCTCCTGACCTCATCATCCACCCACCTCAGCCTCCCAAAGTGTTGGGATTACAGGCATGAGCCACTGCGCCTGGCCTCCTTCACAGTCTTTGAATGGGTCTAATGTGGACCCAGTTAAAGTTGAGTGGCACAATGTTGTTTGGATATTGAGAGATTATTGCAGTTTATTTTCTATTTCATGTTGTTGTTTTAATCAGATTATTTTCCCAAAGTGATCATATGTGAGACACTGCTTGAGTCGCATCTTTTTTTTTCCTTCAAGACATGATCTTGCTTTGTTGCCCAAGCTGGAGTGCAGTGACTGGGCAGTTCCTGGTCTGGACAGTCCTGGGACTGCAGGGGTGCATCACCACGCTGGCTAATTAAAAAATTTTTTCTATGTGTGGAGAGTCAGTCTTGCTCTGTTGCCCAGGCTGGTTTCAAACTCCTGGGCTCAAGCGTTCCTCCTGCGTCAGCCTCCCAGAGTGCGGGGATTACAGGTGCGAACCACCATGCCTGGCCTTAAATCACATCTTTTAAGAGTGAGCTAGGGAACCTTAGAAATTAACTTAACTTGGTCAGTTCTTAAATATGCAGTTGTGTTTGTATTTTTTGATGTTTATGGTACCGTAAATAATAGGTTACTAAACCTTATTGGAAGAAAAGAAAATGATATCATCCCCAGACATGTTATATGTCATAACTCATTCCCATACATGGGAAATGTCCCATTCTCTTTGATGAATTGTTCTTTTAATGAGACTTTTCATGATTTAAGTAATTTTAGGATGATTTTTAACCCCTTCCCTCTAGTAGTGTAGAATCTTCACATGAATAGAACCCAGGAAAGGCTTTTCTGATCAGTGGTATTGAAAGGTTTAGAATCCTGTTGTAAATATACCTTGGAACCTCCCATCCCAGCTGCTTGAGAGAAGTTGGGAGAAGTGATTAAGCAGTCTGTGGTATCACAATACAATGAAATATGATATTGCTATCAAAGTGACAAATGTGTGGGCTATGTAGATTTGTAGAAAAGTGGATATTAAAGATGCTAATCATAAAAAGTAAGGTTCACTTTAGGTTACATGTGATAATTACAGCTATGAGAACTATGTATGTTTAGCTATAAAGGTCAGAAGAGGTTATTTATTCCACATATATTTTATTGAATACGCACTGTACCAGTGCAGGAAATACATGATGAATAAGATACTGTCCTTGGTCTCAAATAACTTAAATTCTTTGCTGGAGGAACTTAAATTGTCTAGGGTGTTAAATTTTAGAAATGGGTGGTGTTTTTCCCAAAGGAGCACTTAGAACAAACAACAGAAGCCATTTCTTCTTAAATGTAAAGACGGGTACATATTTAAGAAAAGTATAACACTAAAAAAAGTACATGTAGGACATAGCAGTAGAATTATAATTAAGTATGCTTGAAGTTAGTTATTAACATGTGGTACATGTTTATCTGGGACTGACCTGGTGAATACTAGAATTAAAAATAAAAAAGCAAACGTAGAAACTGCAATTAGATTTGCACCAAACTGTTATATGGCTCAAAATAACAGTGCTTTGTAGATCTAATTGAAAGAATTTCTCTACAAGAAATACTTTGGAAACAGAATTATCTTATTCATCCCGAATGTGGAAGCCAGGTTTATTTTTATTTTCTACAGTGGAAGTACTTAAAGGTGGCTGTTTGTTTATGTAGTAGACAGGAAAAAAAATGAAAGAAGCCCATGGTTTGGAGTTCACAGTTGTTTGCTTTGCAATTAGGTAAAATTCTTTTAACTCACTTCCCTGTACTACAGTTACTGTTATGAAAAGCATGCTCAGACTTCCTCTAAAACACACTACAGTGTATAGAAAGATCTAAGGAGTTAGAGAAAGAAAGACATGCAAGTTAACACCTTTTCTTTCTTTAAGATTAGACATGTTAAGTATCATGTTTCAATGCTTCATGTTTTCTCTTCAGGCCAATATTTTCTTTTTTTCTTTTTTCTTTTCTTTAGCTAGAGTCTCACTCTGTCACCCAGGCTGGAGTGCAGTGGTGCAATCTCAGCTCACTGCAACCTCCCCCTCCTGGGCTCAAGCAGTTCTCGTGCCTCAGCCTCCCGAGTAGCTAGGACAACAGGTGTGTACCGCCATACCCGGCTAATTTTGCATGTTTTGTAGGGTTTCACCATGTTGGCCAGGCCGGTCTAGACCTCCTGAGCTCAAGTGATCTGCCCGCTTCAGGCTCTCAAAGGGCTGGGATTACAGGCACGTGCTGTTAGGCCCTGCCCATGTTTTCTGATAATGCAGTTTTTTCTTTCATAATCTCTGGTCTGCTGGAAGTAATGTGATTTTTGACAGTATATTTTTTTCTGTCAGAAATCTAACCTAGTAGTTTGTATTCCCCACGTGGTTGAATTGTATTAAGATTTTTGTTTTAATTGTGAACTGTATCTTTATACCAGTTATTTTCAGCTGGGGGAGATTTTGCATCAGAAGACATTTGACATCTTGCTTTTAAAATCCAGGCATCCACTTTCTGAATTAAAATCATGCCATAACAGTTCCAAAACATCATAACAAATATACATTTTGGGGAAATGTCATTCAAAATAATATTTACTAATTGTATGAAAATCCTCTTTCCTTGTATTTTTTAATAACAAGAAATTTTTAAAAGCAAGAAGTTATTTCAGGGTGTCATAATTTTGAAAGCCTTTTTAAAATAATTGATTAAGGCTGGGCGAGGTGGCTCATGCCTGTAACCCCAGCACTTTGGGAGGCTGAGGCAGGTGGATCACCTGAAGTCAGGAGGTTGAGACCAGCCTGGCCAACATGGCAAAACCCCCTCTACTAAAAAGACAAAAATTAGCTGGGCGTGGTGATGGGTGCCTGTCATCCCAGCTACTTGGGAGGCTGAGGCAGGGAGAATCGCTTGAACCTGAGAGGCAGAGGTTGCAGTGAGCTGAGACTACACCATTATACTCCAGCCTAGGTGACACAGCGAAACTTCGTCTTAAAAAAACAAAACAAAACATGATTAACTGTGGCATTTTGGTTTTCAAAATGAGAATTATATTTAAAATGGAAAAGGAGGAAAGAGAGTTATATGTAATCTTCTTGTATTTAGTTTTTATTTTACTTCATTGGCAGTCTGGGTAAAAAATTCATAGAAGGCAGAAGACTTGGTTTCTAGTCTTGGCCTGAAACTTTTAGCTATCACAACTAGGGGATGCTGTTGGCATCTAGTGGGTGGAGGCCAGAGATGCTACGAAACATTCCACAGTACACAGGATAGCCCCCTTACCAGAAAGAATTTTCCAGCCCAAAATGTCAGTAGTGCTGAGGTTGAAGCTCTATACAAATAATGTTAAAGCTCTTCTTTTGTATTAACAAGAAAAAAATGTTATTTTGCTTCCCATGAGAAAGTGCTACTATTTGGAATTAAAACAAAAACCTAAAGGGAATTTGGGGAAAATCTACACAGGAGATGAACAGGAAAAAAGAAAAAAACTTGGCCTAGAGATAAGAAAGGAATTTTGGGGGAAAAAAAACACAGGAAGGAGGATTTTCATACAATTAGTATATATTATTTTGATGGCATTCCCCCAGTACATGCATTTGTTATGATATTTTGGAAATTTTTATGGCGTGGCTTTAATTCAGAAGTGGATGCTTGGGTTTTAAAAGCAAGATGTCAATATCAGAATAACAGCTCTTACATACAGAAATTATTGGAGGGTGCTATAATTTTGAAAGCCTTTTAAAAAATAAATAATTATTGCATTTTGCTTTTCAAAATGAGAATTATGTTTAAAATGGAAAAGAAGGAAAGAAAGTTATATCATCTTCCAATATTTAGCTTTTATTTTACTTCATTGGCAGTCTGGGTAAAAGATTCATAGAAGATGGAAGACTTGGTTTCTAATCGTGGCCTGAAACTAGGTGTGTTAGTTACTTTATAGGTAAAGCAAACTAACTTTACCTATAAAGTAACTGAACCTATTTAAAAATAAAATCTCTTTACCTGCCTGCCCATGAGAACTATAGATGCTCTCTTTTTGGAGGCATTTCTTTTTCACTGTTCTGTTTGCTTCTGAGTTGTAATGAAAACTTCATTTTGCTTCTATAGTATTTAGCTTCTAGTATAAAAGTTGTCTATGTCTATCAGCATATATATTCTTTCTTTCTTTCTTTTGTTTTTTGTCAGGGTCTCCCTCTGTTGCTTAGACTGGAGTGCAGTGGTGTAATCACGGCTCACTGCAGCCTGCATCTCCCAGGCTCAGGTGATTCTTCCACTTCAGCCTCCTGAGTAGCTAGGACCACAGGCATGTGCCACCATGCCCTGCTGATTTTTAATTTTTTTTTTTTTGAAGAGACAGGGTCTTGCTATGTTGTTCAGGCTAGTTGGGCTCCTGGGCTCAAGTGATTCTCCTGCCTTGGCCTCCCAAAGTGCTGGGATTTCAGGCTTGAGCCACCATGCCTGGCCAGCATATATAGTCTTGTCTGTATTGGTTTACTTAAAGAGACTTTTTTCTTTAAAAAAAAGTTAAAGCAAGTTTATTGAGAAAGTAAAGGAATAAAAGAATGGCTACTCCACAGGCAGAGCAGTGGCTTGGTCCGCTTAGCTGAGTGTGCTGATAGTTACTTCTTGATTATATATGCTAAGCAAGGGGTGGGTTATTCATGAGTTTTTTGGGAGAGGGGTGAGGATTTGCCTGAACTCAGGTTCCTCCTCTTTTTAGACCATATAAGGTAACTTCTGGGCCTTGCTGTGGCATTTGTAAACTGCCACAGTGCTGGTGGGAGTATCTTTTAGCATGTGAATGTATTATAATTAGCATATAATGAGCAGTGAGGAGAATCAGAGGTCACTTTCGTTGCCATCTTGGTTTTGGTGGGTTTTAGCTAGATTCTTTACTGCACACTGTTTTATCAGCAGTCTCTGTGACTTGTATCTTGTCACCTCCTATCTCATTCTGTGGCCAAGAATGCCTACTTTCCTGGGAATGCAGCCCAGTAGGTCTCAGCCTTATTTTACCCAGCCCCTATTCAAGTTGGAGTCAGTCTGGTTTGAGGGTCTTGGACATATTTTCCCTCATCCTTTTTCATGGGAGCCTTAATCCTAAGGATTGTAGAGGAACAAAGATCTATCTTCTGTAACTTCTTAAGGCTGAATAGGAGCAATAATATCCCTGCCTAACTATAGGGTATCTTGTATCCAGGGCAGAGAGGAGCTCAGTATCCTGAGGGCCATTCACAACTCTGAGTTCTGTTGAGTTCACAACACAAAAGGTGATAATCTGGAAGATGAATAAGTGTTCAATTTAAGAAAACATTCAGTAAGCTTATCTTGCATTCCTACACAAAGTTCAATAGCAATATATTCCATGACAGTAAAGCAAAATGAGTAAAATTATTCCAAGTAAACTAAATAGAAAGGCATTCCATGAACTGGGTAATTATTGGAACCAAGCTGATATAGGGTCATTAACTAATTCCAATATATGTCTAGAATTAGAATACTGATCCAGATGTTAACATTAGCCATCCCTCTTGTTTCTTCTGCGCTGCAGTTAGAGATCACTGATTGGTTTGCTGATTAGCACAGTCAGTCCAAATTGCAGCGAGAACTCAAAAACAACTGATAAGACTAGAATTTAGTGACAGGTGTATCTTAGTTCTTGAAACATAATTTTTCTCTCTCTTGTCTCCTATTTTCATTAAAAACAAATCATGATAGGACTGATAGGACATGATAGTTTGCAAATTAAGCTTTAGTCTTATTACACTTGGCCTGATTATTTGAAATTAGTGCAGTAAGAATAATTATTTGCCACATAGGTACTTTTTGTTGTTGTTGAAATGAAGTCTTACTTCATCTCAGCTCACTGCAGCCTCCGCCTCCTGAGTTCAAGTGATTCTCCTGCAGCCTCCTGAGTAGCTGGGACTACAGGCGTGCTTCACCGTGCCTGGCTAATTTTTATATTTTTAGTAGAGATGGAGTTTCACCATGTCGGCCAGGCTATTCTCGAACTCCTGACCTCATGATTTGCCTGCTTCAGCCTCCCCAAGTGTTGGGATTACAGGTGTGAACCACTGAGCCTGGCCACAGGCACTTTTTAATTGGCTTTGATGGAAGTTTATTCCATTAGGAATCTCAGATAAGACTTTTTTTTTAAAGCTGAGCTCAGCCATGGGTTTGTATTATTAAATACAGGGATGAGTTGGGTAAATTTCTTTCCTCTTGAGGTCCCAAGATAACTTGGCACTCCTGGGCCTGTAGATAGTGACATTCTTTATTTACAACAGGTAAGGAACCTTGTACAGGGACTGTGTAGACAAGGTATGTGGCCGTTTTTCCCCAGGGGCTTTTACTGGTTCTATAAAATCAAATTTGATTCCTTAAAGGGAAGCCCAACATTCCAGTCAAAACTTGGTAAAATAACTAGTTTCTCCAGTTGTGTCCTGTTGCAAAGGAAAACAGATTCTTATTGTACTTATGCAAATAACTATATTGCCGTAAGTTAAGAATACTCACAACTGGTTTCCAAATTTTGGAGAAGTCAGGTAGAAATATGCTTCAGATTTTGTTCACAGGGATTAAAAAACTCAAAAGAGAAGTTTTCTTGGCTCTGAAAAACAAAGCAAAGGATCAGCGAGTTTTAAGCAAAAAGTCATACAGGAATAATTTTAGTCTTCTGGTAGTTCAGTCCATGCAGTTAACGCCTGTTCTGCTTGATATTCATAAACATTTCACCTCTCCATGCGAGGCCTGAAAATTTTTTTTCCTCTATTCTAATGTCACATCTCCAAAGTTATCATAAACTTGCATTTAAGAGCACCTGTTAAAGTCCTGTAACTGATTATAAAACACCTTTAGAATAGAGGATCACAATGAGACAACAATTTTCTGTGGATGCCAAAAAGTCTTAGGATAGCCACCATTAAAGCCACAGTTGACAAGGAAATTTGTTTACCTTTGTGGCATACAACAATTTTACATAATAATTATTAATAACATATTAAGTCATATCAGAATTAGAGGCATTTCTCATAATGTTGGAATACATACCAATAACATTTATACAAAAGAAAGCCAAACACTATTTCATATTTGACAATGCTTCCTGTGTGATTTTTATACCAAATGAGCCAAACATGACATTTTTGGACTTTAGCCTTCATAGTAGCTTGGACTGTAGGTGCACACCTTCATGCCCAGCTAATTTTAAAAATTATTTGTAGAGACAAGGTCTTGCGATGTTGCCTAGACTGGTCTTGAACTCCTAGGCTCAAGTGACTCTCCCACTTTGGCCTCCAAAGTGCTTATTCTAGGCATAAGTCACCATGCCCAGCCCTGGAATGAAATTTTTAGGGATAATATATAAACTTGTGTTTTTAGGAATTTAAAACTGAAGGTCATTGAAAGGTTTATTTTAGGTAAGGAAATGATCCATTCCTCAGTTGATTTAGGATAACGGATATTTCTGCCTAGTGATTTGAAGTCTGCATCTGTTAAGGCCATAGATTTCTTTTGACATGGTTTCCAATGGACATTTCTAAATATTTCAATAGTATTAAATTGTAGTGTATCATAAATATGCCTTGGATGAACCCATAGTGCTTGTGCGAGTATCAGAGTCAGTTTATGGTGTTTTTAATGTAATGATTTGAAGCCACATTTGGACATATGCTGTATAATAGAAATATAAGGGGTTAATGGGTAAAGAGTTCAAAAGCTGTTAGTTTGTCATTCATTATATTGGATATGATATATTTTATGGTTTCTTGTTTGCGGCTGTTTGCATCTTTTTAATCCAAAAACAGACACAGTTACAAACATTTTATATACAATGTTATCTTGGAAAAAGCTAGATGTAAATAATCGGCATTTGAGAAATCTGAGGGGTATAAGGAAACTAATGAGTGAATGAACATATAGATTGGATCAAAGGAGGAGAGTATAAGAGTAGGGAGACCAGGTAAAAAGGTATAGCCATCTAGAGGTGAGGTTAGTAAGGGTTAAGCCATTGGTAATAATGCTGGAAGTAAAAGAGGTTCTGTTGGACTTATTGAGAGACTATATATTAGACTCTGACATGGTGTGTCTTCCAAAGAGATTTGTGTTGGCAATTTTGATTATACTCAATTTCCATTCAAGTGATGACTTTAGAACCCAAGTCCTGCTTAAGATATCAGGATTCCATGCTGAATAAAGTTTTTGTTTTTGTGATGGCTTAATGGCTATAATTTGAGAGAGTGGCTACCATGTTGGGTGTATACTTGTTAGAGTTAACCCATCAGATATTAAAAGTATCTTTTCCCACTTACTGTCCTTGACCATTTAATAAGTGTCTTAGTCTGTGTTGCTCTAGAGGAATACCTGAGACTGGGTAATTTATAAAGAAAAGAGGTGTATTTGATTTGCTGCAGGCTGTACAAGAAGCATGGCACAGGCATCTGCTTCTGGTGAGGCCTGCAGGCTGCTTTCGTTCATGGCAGAAGGAGAAGGGGAGCTGGTGTGTACAGAGGTCACAAGGTGAGAGAGGAAGCAAGAGAGAGGCGGGGAGAGAGGCTCCTTTTAACAACCAGCTCTTGAGGGAACAAATAGAGCAAGAACTCTTTCTCTTACCCTGGCGCCCTCAGGGAGGGCATTAATCTGTTCATGAGGAATCCGCCTCCATGACCCAAACACCTATCACTACGCCCCACCTCCCAACACGAACACACTGAGGGTTAAATTTCAGCATGAGATTTGGAGAAGTCAAATATACAAACTATAGCAGTAAGTGTTTAGTAGTATCATCTCAGAGGATGTCATTCGTGCTGGGTGAAGGGGAGGAATAGGAGATAGTGAAGGATGCTAGACTCTAGGATGCCTTTCCCCCATTTCCCCACCAAATCAGTTCTTTTCTTTCCTCTTGTGTTTATAGCTTAAGATTTCTTTTGAGAAAAAAGGGTTAGGGTTTATAGCCAAAAATGTTTGAAATGATTGCTACATACATATACATATATCTACATATGTATGTAGCGATATACCAGTGTTTATCCAAACAATATAACAGTATATATGTATGTGTGTGTATATATATATAATGTTTGGCTAAAGACTGGTATTCTTTTTTAAGGAAATACATTTTCCCCCCTCATACTTATCTAATATATTGCTATCTTTTTGTATTAATACAACTTTATATAAAACTACTTTTATTACATGCATATTGTAATATGGGAATGTCAGGTGATTTTTCTGTGATTTGAGCATTCAGCTTTTGGTTTTCATTATATTGTGTGCACATGTAGTTTTTCCGTTTTACTTCTTATATTTGTTATTGCCTTTTCTGTAGGCTTTCAACAGACCTCACATTTTTCTTCTTATGAAATTATAACTCCTTGGAGATTAACTAGAGAAAGAAGAGAAGCCCCTAGGCCCTATTCAAAACAAGTAAGTTGTATCTTGAGAAGAGCATGTGTTTAGTTTTTTTCTTTTCTATTTTAGCACTGTGTTATTTGCTACAAAGGTGTTACTTGTAGCAATGGTCAATTCAGTGAGTGATTACTTGGTTGTTACTTATTACAGCACTGATGGTATGTCCACTGGATATTATGCTAGTAAAAACAACATATTGACATACATATTGACACTGGTACTGATGTCCACTGGACATTATGCTAGTAAAAACAACATATTGAGCCTTAGTATCTTTTTTTTTTTTTGAGATGGAATCTTGCTCTGTTGGCAGGCTGGAGTGCAGTGGCACAGTCTCGGCTCACTACAACCTCTGCCTCCCAAGTTCCAGTGATTCTCCTGCCTCAGCCTCCTGAGTAGTTCGGACTGTAGGCATGCACTACCCTGCCTGGCTAATTTTTTTTTTTAATGTTTTAGTAGAGACGGGGTACCATATTGGTCAGGATGGTCTCAGTCTTCTGACCTCGTGATCCTCCCTCCTCGGCCTCCCAAAGTGCTGGGATTACAGGCATGAGCCTCTGTGCCTGGTGTTTTTTTTTTTTTTTTTTTTTTTTTTTTTGGGACAGAGTCTTGCTCTGTTGCCCAGGCTTGAGTGCAGTGGCTTGATCTTGACTCACTGCAACCTCCACCTCCCGGGTTCAAGTGTTTCTCTTGCCTCAGGCTTCAGAGTAGCTGGGACTACAGGCATGCACCACTGTGCCTGGCTAATTTTTGGGTATTTTTTAAGAGGTAGGGTTTTACCATATTGACTAGGCTTATCTCGAACTCCTGACCTCAGGTGATCTGCCTGCCTCTTTCTCCCAAAGTGCTGGGATTACAGACGTGAGCCACTATGCCCAGCCAGTATCTTTGTTTTTTTTTTTTTTTTTTAAAGACAATATGATCAACTCGAAACATAACAGAATAAAATAGTTAAATAGAATTCTATCACTAGGGCAGGATGCTGATTATATACATTTTAACTGACAGGCAATGGTCACAGTGATTTTATTATAATAAGAACTAACCTCACTCAGTTTGTGATAGCTAGAACACCATAGTGTATCTTCACTGACACTGGTGAGTAATAATGTGTTAAATGCATGTATTTTATATTAGGGAATATTTACTAAAATACAAGTTTTATTTCCATATTAGAAGAAACTTACTGTGCGGTTAATGGTGTAACCAGTGCACAAAAATTATTTTTTCTACTATTCTTTTGTAAAGTTTGTTCAGAAATAATCTATTTGAACTTTAATATTATAAGCCTTTCAACTTTATAGAAGTATAATTAAATGTTCTTGTAATTTAACAATGGCAGGTAATAAAGCATAGAATTTAGCTTATTCTGAATTGTATTAATATCTGAATTGCTGATATACTCAGAAATGTAAGGCAGCATGCCTGTTTTTTAGGGAATGGGCATTGTAAAAAGAGCACAGGGAGTTTATGTCCTCCCTGTGAGTACCACCACTACTAGTTGGGTTGGTCATTAAACTCCATTTACTCCTCTACAACTGAGGAGTGAATGACTCTAAGATCTCCTCTATAGAAGAGTTTATAATTTTACTTGTTTTTGGTTTGAAGTGGACAGCCTGCCATCTGATTATGTTTTGTCTTAGAATAGAGTTAATCAGTTAATCCCTGTTTAGGTGAGATCTTGGCTCACCGCAGCCTCCATCTCCTGGGTTCAAGTGTTCTCATGCCTCAGCCTCCCAAGTAGCTGGGACTACAGGTATGTGCCATATGCCCAGCTAATTTTTGTATCTTTAGTAGAGATGGGGTTTCGCCATGTTGGCCAGGCTGGTCTCAAACTTTTGGCTTCAAGTGATCCACCCTCCTCAGCCTCCCAGAGTGCTGGGATTACAGGCATGAGCCACCTGTTTTCCTTCTTGTCTTCAGTTGATGGTAGACTTTTTGCCTAGGGACTGTGTTTTCTACTTTTTTGTGTCTCTGATAGTATCTTCATCAGTAATTCCCTCATTGATACTTGTGATTGTTATAAATAACCGTCATTTTTATGCTTTGGTAAATATTTGGGAAGTGGTATGGTCAGTGCATATTGAACTGGATTTTGCTCATTCAACAGTGAGTGTAATTTACTCGTTCAAAGTATTTATTGAGTTACTATTGTATGCTAGGCACCATTTAGGTATTGGGGATATGGCAGTGAGCAAAACAGACAAAAATTTATGCCTTTGCATGAATGCAATCTTGTATTATATGGAGCTTGCATTGTAGTAAAGGGGGAAGGGGAAGAGAGAGACAGAAAAAAAAAAAAAAAACAAAAAACAAACCCAAAGCCAAAAACATATATTACTTCAGATGGTGATAAGTGCTATGGAGAAAATTAAAGCAGGAAGGGGGATAGGGAGGCTGGAAATGGTGAGTTGCTGGGGAGGGAACTGCATTTTGCAATAGGATAGCTGGGGAAAGCCTTATGAGAATGTAGCCTTTTAGTAGAGACCAGAAGGAGTCGGGTGAACAGTCCAGGCAGATACTTGGGGGAGGAATAAACTATCACAAAACAATCTTCAGTCTCTCAGATTTCTTTCTAGTAGATATAGCAGTGATGTTTTTACATCATGTGCTTGTCCAAGAGCAGAATTAATAGAAAGGCACATGCCAAAGCTGTGACAATGGAAAGAGCTTGATGGTTTTGATGGCCCGCTGGAGACTGAGGTAGATAATGAAAGGTTCTTCGATTCCCTTGCAGGATGTGGAGGCAGAATGACAGGATCCATAGTTTGGTCTGGAAGGCAGAGGCAGATGTGCCATGGTGGAAGGGATGATGCTATTTCTTGACAAAATGTTAACTGAGTCTGGAAACGGTAGGAAACATTAAATAGACACTTCTGATAATGTTAGGTGACGAGTCCTTCCATGACTTTCTTTTTTATTTAAGTGTTAAGGCAAAGTCAGATCTCTTAGTTCCAGAGATCACGCTAAGCACTTATGGCTAATGACATGGTGAGTTGCTGGGGATATTGTTTCAGAGTTGCTTGAGGTAGAAAAGATGATTTCATGAACTGGAGGATGTTACTTTAATTCCTTGACTCTAAGATGCCATCAATTGTGAGACACACCATATTGTTTTATGTACACTAACAAAGAGACAGAAGTGGCCAGGCAGGGTGGCTCATGCCCGTAATCCCAGCAATTTGGGAGGCTGGGTGATCACTTGAGGTCAGGAGTTTGAGACCAGCCTGACCAATATGGTGAAACCCTGTCTTTACTAAAAATGCTAAAATTAGCCAGGTGTGGCGGTGGGTGCCTGTACTCCCAGCTATTCAACACCTGTACTCCCAGCTACTCAGGAGGCTGAGACAGGAGAATTGCTTGAACCTGGGAGGTGGAGGTTGCAGTGAGCTGAGATTGCACCACTGCACTCCAGCCTGAGTGACAGAGTGAGACTCTGTCTCAAAAAAAAAAAAAAAAAAAAAAAAGAAGAAGACAAAGTGCTGTCAGTTAGACTGCTGTGCCTTTGTATGATGCATCTTCATTTCAGGGACATTAATATAAGCGAAAAAAGCATGTTTTAAAATTGATGAAATGAGGTAAGTCCTGTAATTCATATCGTAAAAGGAGTTGAATTTCTTTTCAACTTCATATAACTTTTATAACTGGGATAATCTCTTGATACCAGGAGTTTCATTTCATTTAGAGAAAAGCAGGAACTATCTTATACTGTAGGTAATACATTGATGGACTTGAGAAGATAATTGAGAAGATAATCCCGTCAGTTATAGCTGAATTAGAAATGAGTTTAAGAAGAATTTAGATAGACATGAAGGTTATTTTCCATGATCAGTTATTAAAGGAAGGAAGGGATGATCAGAGTATAAAATTATTATTTAAGAATAGACACAAAGTTCTATTAAGCAGTTCAGCCAGTACCTGTTTTCCTTCTTGTTTTAATTCAGGATGGAATTTCCTGCATCTTATAAATGAGGTGTTGTTGAAAAATAATTTTTAAGACAATGTTTTATTCTTCTTTTCTCTGTCTGTGCATTTAGGTATCTTATGTTATTCAGGCTGAAGGAAAAGAGCATATTATTCACTTGGAAAGGAACAAGTAAGACATTTAATTTATCTTGGCTTTTCAGTAATGTTTTTCCAATAGTATATTGGTTTTGTTTCTAGTTTGATATGGTTTAGTGGCTCCTGAACCATGGTATTAAGCAGATTTAGCTCTTCATGTTGGTGCTGCACAGTGGCAGCTGGCTGGGCAGGCAGTGATTTCCAGACAGGAAAGAAGGCAGAGGGCAGAGACCAAAGCCAGGCATCCCTAGTTTATTCTTTCCAAGTGCACCACTAAGGGAGCAAAGGCTACGCGTGTGTCGGGAAGTTGCGGGCAGGGGAGCCTGCCGCCACTGAATAGGATCGAATTATTGGAAAGACTGAGGTTCCACAGGCTACTCCCATGCCTACCCATATAGACTTTAATAAAGGTAAAGGATGTAATGCATCAGGACAAAGAAAGTGCAGACAGTCTTCAAGGCATGACCCCCAGGGCCCTTTCTCAGTTGTACAGATGTGCTTTGCCTCCAGATTATGAACTGCTGAGATATGTGTGAGGCATCATATTTTCTGGGGAGTCCATCCACAAGTTTACTGAAGGTATCTTTTATACCTCACTGATCATGTAGCTAACGTCAGGCTGTATATCCAACTAAATCAGATAAAGACCTTCCATTTATTCATTTCTAGTCAATGTAGACAGGCTGGTCCTGGGTGCCTCCAGGAGAATTTTGAACCTGAAATGATATGTTTATGAATCACTGGTTAGCACATTGTATCCCTGATTTGTCAATGAGGCCTGGAAATAAGTGTATAGCTGCTCCAGTCCTGCTGCAAGAGAACCTGATCCTCATACACGTGCTTTATGCCACTCAACCTCCTAAACACTGAGTGAAGCTTTGGAAATCAGGAATAATTATTTCTTTCAACAATTGAGACAGAAATTTGCCTCCTTACTTAGGAGGTTAATTCTTCTTATTTATATAGAGCTTTTAGAAAAGAATGTAAAAAACCATTTATTTTTCTTCTGTAAATATATACTGTCAATAACCCAGTTTTTACTTTTCCTATGAGTTGTATCTGAAACATTTAGGGACTTTATTTATGATATCTTAAGTTTTTTGCAGCTAGCATTTATGACCATTAAAAAATGTGTAGCTTAATATTAAATATTATTTATCTGTAAGTAATGTACGCTATTTCAGAGTTGTCTGTTTATGAGCTTTTCTTTTTTTTCTTTTTCTTTTTTTTTTAAGAGACAAGGTCTTACTCTTTTATCCAGGGTGTAGTGAAGTGGCATGATCATAGCTCACTGCAGCCCTGAACTCCCGGACATAAGCAATCCTCCCACCTCAGCTTCCTGAGTAGCTAGGACTATACATATGTGCCACTATGCTCAGCCAATTTTTAATTTTTTTATAGTGACAGGGTCTCACCATGTTGCCTAGGCTGGTCTCAAACTCCTGGCCTCAAGTGATCCTCCTACCTCAGCCTTCCAAAATCTTGGGGTTACAGGTGTGAGCCACTGCACCCACCTGTTTATGAGGTCTTAATTTCACATTAGCACATTTTAAAATAATAATTTATCTGATAAAAGTTCTTTTTAACCCCTGCTCATCTAGAAATAATGCATTATGAATCGTGTCCTTAGTTGTAGATAATTTAAATGGTGTTTTATTTCTCTTCCAGAGACCTTTTGCCTGAAGATTTTGTAGTTTATACCTATAGTAAGGAAGGGACTCTAATCACTGACCATCCCAATATACAGGTAATATGTTTTCTTCTTGATTCCATAGCAAATTTTAAAACAATTATAATTTAAAAATGAGTTTTAAGTAGGCACTCAGGACTGTTAAACATTGCACAGCCCCAAAGGGCACCTTTAACATTATAACATATAGGTTATCCTGGGAAAAGTAGGTGCATCTCTATAGAGTAAACTGTACCTTACAGCTCTCCAGGTACTCAGTAATTAAGGTTATTTTTTAAAGACTAGGAAAATAAATCTTCTATTTAATGGTAATCCTTACTGATGAAGGGAAAAATTTGATATGTTTTGAAAATAGGAGTTTTTGACTTTTGTGTTGAAAGTTAATATCTCTAAAAGTGCACTTATTAAAACATTTAATTTGTCATTGATATGTAGTAAAGAAAACCATTCATTTGCTGTTATGTGTTCTAATGTTTTAAATTTTTGCTGAAAATAATTCTTTCCTAAAAGAGGTGTGGTCCTCTCTGCATCCGAGAACAGAGTACTCCTGGGGACAGAGCTGGCCAGAATACTCAAAATAATTGGCAGATGTCAAATTTGGCTTTGTGTGTTTATTACTAGAGGATAAACATTTCTAGTTTTGTTAGAGTGTTTTACAGTCCTTTTTGCCAGTTAGGTATTACACATTTTTTTCTTTTGCAATGATTTTCATGAGAAAACTTTATTCCCATTACATTTTTTTTCTTCTGAACTTTGTAATACTTTGTTAGGTTGAATTGTTTCTGTTGGTTGTGCACTTTTGCAGCATTTTTCAAATAAATAGGCAAAAAAAATCTTTATTTTAGATTAATTATTAGTACTTACAAAAGCCAAGGAAATGCTGACTTAGGCCTATCCTCTTCCGGTCCACTATCTGATTTCTTTATCTTAGTCTGTCATTGGTCTGTTGTTTAATAGAAAATTAGTAGAGGAGTTTGAATTTACCTTACAGCATAAACCAGATAAAAAATAACCCATCCATCCAGTCATGCATCCAGTGATTACCAAGGCAGAAGGCCAAGGACCACATAATTTATGTCACTTGACAAAAGCAGTAATGTTAAAAGGCATATTTTTCCTTGTAGAGCTTTCTTGGCATACTTTCTTCAGACATACACTGTTTGGGCTTGAATTTTGATTCATTATTTGCTGGCGAAGTTACTTTAGTCTGTTTGTGCCTTAGTATCTTCACTTTAAAATGGAATAATGCCACTTTATGGAAACTTAACTGAGTTAATACTTGTAAGATGCTTATAAGTCAGTCTGACAATTTTTAACTCAGTGAATATTATTATTTGTTGCTGTTATTGAAAGTATATGTTCTTAAAACTGCTAAAAATAGATTTTAATTATATAGAAATTTACATAAGTATTATCTTACATAAATCTTAAGTATCATAAGTATGATAGAGTTGTTATGCTGGGTGTTTGAAAAATGTCAGTTAAGACAGATGGAGTTTCACTTATTTCTTGGTTATTTAATATGGTTCAGGTAGATGAAAGTGTGATTGTACATTTCAAATACAAATTAAAACTTTGATACTCTGATTTTTTTTAAACATGGCCAGATTGTCAAATATAATGACATATACTTTTGTCCATAAAATGAAGTTAAGTTTCACTGAAAAATTTACATACTTCCCCCTTGGGACTCTATTGCTGAAGATTAAAGTTTATAAAGCATCATCAGTGTCTTCCACAGGACCATTTTACACAAACACAGTTTTAGTGAGTTGTCAGCCAGCTGCTGTTGGCTTCTTGGATTGACTGTGATTTAAAATGTTAAAGATGACATAATGCATGTTGTTCTGCTTCTAGGCTGAAAGGTCATTGAGGCAGAGCTGTTTGTACCTTGTATTTCCTGGAATTCTGCCTTAACATTTGTGTACTCGTAGGGTGGTAGGAGATAGTCTGTAGATGGTCTAAAGAATGCCATGTGATACTATGAGATGCCAATAATATAAATAAAACTTTTTAGCTGACTGGCCTCAAGTAATTTTGCTAGCCCTGCAATTTCTTTGATGATTTTCAGCAATATAGCAGTATTTGAAGATAATACAGTATTTTCCATTTAGAATCATTGTCATTATCGGGGCTATGTGGAGGGAGTTTATAATTCATCCGTTGCTCTTAGTGACTGTTTTGGACTCAGGTAAGCAATTTCCTGTGTCTTTTTTTTTTCTTTTCCCTATGTCTTACCCTTTTTCCTATTTCTGTCTCCAAATTAAATCATTGTGGGCACTTAGCAAAATTGGAATTTACTTTGATGTTAGTGAACATTTTTATAGCTGTGTTTCAGATATCCTTGGCATGTTTATTTAAGAAAGTATTATAGTCGATTCGTTTTAATATGTAAAGAGGAAATTTGTTTTGAGACCAGTAAATAATTTTTGCTATTTAAAATAAAATATGCTTTAAATTTCTGTAGCACTTTATATTTATAAAATTTTCACGTTGTATTATTTGAGACTTGTATTTAAGTCTCATGACTGAATAAGAGCTCATTATCTCCATATTTAGGTGAGCAGACTGAGGTTCAGAAAACTTATATTACACTTCAAATTAAGTTATTATGGTATTACAATTACATTCCTTGAGGTCATGGCAATGTGCTGGTTGGTTGATTGCATGACTGATTGAACTAATAAATATTAGTTCTATATAAGATAGCTATGATTATCTTCACTTAAGTACTAACACTTATTTAATAGTTACTGTGGACCAGGCAATATATTCTGTGTGTTTTGTGCTTATTAAGTAATTTTGTTTTCAGAACAATCCTATGCAGAGTGTAAACCAAGGCAGTGGTTAAATACCTCACTGAGAGTCCTGCAGCTAATAGAAAACATTTGGAATTCAAACTGGTTCTCTGGTTCAGATACTACATTCTTAGCCACCACTCTGTAGTGCTTTCCATTTCCTATAGATCACTCAGGGAGGTTAAGTAACTTAACAGTCAGTGATGCTGCTAAGTAACTATTGAAGCTTTCGATATAGGTCTGCCCCAGCCCCATCTGTCTGATTCTAAAGCCTCTATTTTTTTCTCTATATCATGCTACGCCTACTTACACATTTAAGAAGTAGGACTTGAACTTAGGTTTTCTGATTCCTTGTGTGTTTTCTTTTTCTTAAAATGTGTAATGCAACATTCAGAGGATTGCTACATTTAGAGAATGCGAGTTATGGGATTGAACCCCTGCAGAACAGCTCTTATTTTGAGCACATCATTTACCGAATGGATGATGTCCACAAAGAGCCTCTGAAATGTGGAGTTTCCAACAAGGATATAGAGAAAGAAACCACAAAGGATGAAGAGGAAGAGTTTCCCAGCATGACTCAGCTACTTCGAGTAAGGAAATAACATAATTCCTCATGGCTCAGATTACCATTTTAGAAAAGTCATGTATTTATTCATGAAACCAGTACTATGAGTAGTGTTTTCTTTTCTTTTCTTAATTTTGCCAAATATATGCCAGACATTGCGATAGGTACTGGGGGATGAAAATATGAGCAATATACAGTTCCTGCTACCAAGTTGAGTACAGTTTAGATTCTGTGGGTTTTGGAAACTAGGTCTTAAATCTGCAACAGTTATCCTATTTAGTATTGCTACATATTGGTCCATTACACTGTCCTTTTTTTTTTGAGGCAGGGTCTTGCTCTGTGGTCCAGGCTGGAGTGCAGTTGTGTGATCATGGCTCACTGTGGCCTTGACCTCCTGGGTTCAAGCAGTCCTTCTGCCTCAGCCTCCCAGTAGCTAGTAATACAGGTGTGTGCCATCTACTATGCCTGGCTAATTAAAAAAAATTTTTTGTAATGATGAGGTCTCATTATGTTACCCAGGCTGGTCTTGAACTCCTGGCATCAAGCAGTCCTCCTGCCTCAGCTTCCCAAAGTGCTGGGATTACAGGCGTAAGCTACTGTGCCCAGTGCAAATAGACTTTTTATTTACATACCTCTTAGACAACTCGAATGGTGATTCTTGAACCCTAGATTAAAGAAAGAGAAAGATGTGGCTTTAGGACTTTAGTGACTTCAGATATGTTTTAAGGACACTCTCATCCCTATTTGGAGACTACTATAGCATTTCATGATTTACTCTTGACATGGGTCTCTTAGACTGAAATGGTCAGGACCAGATCAATTTCAGTTGCAGGGATTGCACCTTCCCACGTAAGAGATGATGTTGCGCCGTGAAAGAAGCATATTTTTGATTGACTCATATTAGTTTATGCCATTATTTTTATTGCCTCTCCTGCTGTCCACTCATTTGACTGTTGGACTGTTCTTTTTAAACATTGGAAAACATTAAAAATTTTGCTTATTCTACTTTGCATGAATTTTTGTAAAATGACAAAACTAGTTGTTTTTAAAAATGGCAACCTTGTTCTAACTTATGCTCTGGGATATTAGTGGATATGTTTTCTTTATCTCTCAGCATAGTAATGGGGTTTTTCATTAAAATATGTGTGCGTGTGTTTGTGTGTGTAGTTTTGATTTTAGAAAATTGGTAATTCTGCTTTGTAAACGTAAGAAACCCATTTTATTTGTAGCATTTTTCTCATATCAGTGCAGATAACAGCAGATAACACTTCAGAAACATTTTTTTTTTCCCCTCAGACATAGTTTATCATCACTTAAAGTCAGTAACAGAACTGGAGAAAGTTTTTTATCACTAAGAAGCAGATAACATTTCAAAAAACATGTTTTTCACTTTATTGATCCAGGATATGTTAAGCAGGTTCTTAGCAGACATAGAATAGTGATGAGAGATTAAGATGTGACCATAGTCTTATAACTTTCTTTTGCCTTTGTGCTGTTTGTGTTTTTGATAGAGAAGAAGAGCCGTCTTGCCACAGACCCGGTATGTGGAGTTGTTCATTGTCGTAGACAAGGAAAGGGTAAGACTGGTGACAGTTTTTCTTCTTTTCATGAAAAGTATATAAATGATCATCTAATGAAGGAAATATAAACTACAGTTTGTTTGTATTGATTTACTTAAACAATGATTTTAAAACTAAAATTTTTTTCCCCTTAAACCTTATGCCACCAGAATAACACCAGAATACCAACAGAAGCTAAAGTTAGCAAATGTGACTGCCTTTAACTTTATCTTTCATTAATGATTTGTTTTTCTTGTTCTTGCTGATGACTTGCTATGCTGAATTTTTTGAGTGAATCTGTACTGCCTATCAGGTTCTTGAGAACTTTTCCGATTACTTTAATGGGCTGTGGCTATAAAAGGTTTGGCTTCGTTGGCTAATCAGATTGCTTTGCTTTCTAGAATTTGAGATAACCTATATTGCACTTTAAGAGATGGAAAACCTCCAGGTCCTGGCATGCTTTGGAAGGGAACAGTATTAATTTCAGTGTACAGGATCACATGAGGGCATTTTCTTTATTTATACTTAAGAAACAGAACTAAGTGCTTTGCTTTAATTAAGAGAAGTAATGTGTCCCTATTGGCATTTATAGGATTATCAGTTTTAGAGATAATGGCTGTATAGTTTATTTTCATGTTGCTTTTTTAAATTGATATATAATACTTCACATATTTATGAGGTACAAGTGAGTATTTGATACAACAGCTATGTAATTTAAAATAGAGAGTGTTGAAGTGTTTGGTTTGACTTTTACTCCCAACTTTGTTGTTAGTGTGAAAAAGTTATTAGTGGAAACTTATACTATGATTGGCAGTTTCTTTCTTGTAAGCTGTACAGACAGTTATGAGGTTTTTTTTTTGGTTTTAATAAAATTCGCTGTTGTATGTAGGTTGAAAAATAACAAGCCATCCCAAATAAATAATTTGGAGAAAATATTATTAAGAGATAGACTTGGATTTGCACATTATAGGTTCATTGCCCTCAAGTGGTAGAAGGAAAGCACATGGAGTATGAGCAAGTGTGAACTCTGCCCCAAGCAGTGGGTAAAAAGCTTCTGTAGACTGTTTTGAATAAGTCACAAAAACCAAGATTCAAAATGTTTTTCTTCATTGCTGTTTCCAGATATATTTGTTATTTACAGATAGAAAATGGTTAAAAAAATCATTCAATTTCAATCAAGCCCTGTTAAATGTATTAAATTAATTTTTTTTTCTTGTTTAGGAGAATCATGGATAAAATCTGATATATTCTGATATTAGTGCTTTCAGCATAGAGCAAAATCATAAATTCTTTGAAAATTTTTCTTTTGCTAAATTGGTTACATAAAATAATGTCAAAAATAGACATTTAAGTCTAGCCAGGTCTCAAAGAAAAATTAATCATATTTGTTTGGCTTAAAATGGTTAAACTTTTATATATTTTCATTTACATATGACTTTTTAACTAGAGATTATTGGTTAATTTCACATTATTAATTCAGCCCAGGGTTTAGAAATGATTTATTGGTGCTGATCTGTAAACAATCTGGCTGTTTCTGTACCTCAATTCTGTTTTCTCTATGTCACTTTTTTTTTCTGTCCATAAATCTTGTTCTACCATGTGGCTGTGCAGAGTCTCTCTGAACCTGTTCTGGTTTGGAAGCTGCACAATTCTTGAATCAGTCGTTTTTGCTCAACTAAACTCTGTTAAATAATTTAAAAAAAGGTTTATTGGTGATGTCATTAGCTTAAGAGGTGAAAGGGTCAGGAAATTCTTTAGATTGTCTTTTATTCTTTTATCTATATGTTTTCATTGCTTAAAACTTGACCTTTGTGAAATGCTTGAAAATATTTTTGCATTAAAATAAATAAAAGGAACATTAAGAAGGTAATTCGTTTTAAAGTTTTACTAATTTTTAGAAAATGAAGACTTCAGTCTTTACACTTTTACCTGTTTTTCTTTTATTCCTATCACTACAATTTCTTAATCTGAAATGTTGATAAATGTCTAAATGCCTCAATTTTTTTGTTCAGAGGAAATATTTGGATTCTTATCTTCATTATAACAAATCACAGACACATTTTTATTCCTGGTTTTTTTTTTTTTTTTTTTGAGATGGAGTTTCGCTCTTTCACCCAGGCTGCAGTGAAGTTGCAGGATTTTGGCTCACTGCAACCTCTGCCCCCCGGATTCAAGCAATTCTCCTGCCTGAGCTTCCCGAGTAGCTGGAATTATAGGCACCCACCACCACATCTGGCTCATTTTCGTATTTTTAGTAGAGACAAGGTTTTGCCATGTTGGCTAGGCTGATCTTGAACTCCTAACCTCAGGTGATCCACCTGCCTGGGCCTCCCAAAGTGCTAGGATTACAGGCATGAGGCACTGTACCCGGCCTCATATTTTTATTCTTGATCTACTTTGGTGATAATGATTCTCCTTCTTTGCTTTTCCAGTATGACATGATGGGAAGAAATCAGACTGCTGTGAGAGAAGAGATGATTCGCCTGGCAAACTACTTGGATAGTGTAAGTTGTGTTTTCTATGAATCAGGATGATTCTGTCCTGTTCTGTCTCAGAACAGAACTTAAAAAGTGTCTCATTTTGAGTTCTGATTTTCATAGGGCCTCAATCAATGACTCAGTCTTTCAGAGGTCTGCTTTCTGTTTTGTTTTGTAACTCTTTTTAATGTTTAAAGCAAAGTATCAGTGTACAAAGACTTTGAGAAGAGCAAGAGATTTCATATTAGCATCTACTTTAACTTCAGAGTAGCTGGGCTTAGGAGCTTTGGCATTTATGAAAAGGTCTTTGAATTTTTATTGAGTGCATTTTATTTTGAATAAGGCTGCCTTCTACCCTGAAAGCATTTTGGAGTTCATCCAGTGGAAGATATTAAAGAATTAGATGTAAGGTAATTTTATCTACAAAGCTGATACAAACATCAAGCATGATGATGATGATGATGATGATGATAGCATCCAGTTGAATATTTACAGTGTGCTAGACACTGAGCTATGTGCTTTGAACTTACTAACCCATTTACTCCTCACAGTACCCCAATGAAATAGATATGAGTTCCACAGTCCTTTATCTGAAACCTCTGACGTACCTGTGATTATAATTTTAGATTAAAGTTTAGAAAAATAGTGCGGTTCACTCTGTATTATATAACACCTCTGACAGGATCTTGGGATAGCATCTTGTAATCAGACTCATTGATATTTCTGCAGTGAAATATAGGAATATTTATATTAAGTGGGATAATAGTGGACTGTGAATGAGCTTGCATTATATCAGGGCAAATTTTAGAAGCAGTTTTATCAAAAACTTAATTTCCAGACTTTGTCAGATTTTACAGTGGAAGATAATAAGGATTTTGAATCTCTGTTACTATCATTTTATGGTTGAAGAAACTGAGACTATTGAGAGGTTAAAGTCTCATTGTATTTTTTTTTTTTTTTTTTGAGACGGTGTCTTGCTCTGTCACCCAGGCTAGAGTGTAGTGGCACAATCTTGGCCCATTGCAACCTCCCCCTCCTGGGTTCAAGCAAGTCTCCTGCCTCAGCCTCCCAAGTAGTTGGGATTACAGCTAATTTTTGTATTTTAGTAGAGATGGGGTTTCACCATATTAGCCATTCCGGTCTTGAACTCCTGATCTCAGGTGATCCGCCTACCTCGGCCTCTCCATGCCTGGCTGAGAGTCTCGTTATATTAGAGGAAAGATTTTTTTTAGGCAGATAAGTTTTAATTTAAGTAGCTGTGTTACTTCATGTGGTTAAAAGATTTTTCTCACATTCTTTATTTTATAAACTTATTTCTGTCTTCCCAGATGTATATTATGTTAAATATTCGAATTGTGCTAGTTGGATTGGAGATTTGGAACAGTGGAAACCTGATCAGCATAGCTGGAGGTGCTGGTGATGTGCTGGGGAACTTCGTGCAGTGGCGGGAAAAGTTTCTTATCACACGTCGGAGACACGACAGTGCACAGCTAGTTCTGTAAATGTTTTTTCTTTTAAAGTACTATTAACGAAATGATCAAAATAATTTTTGCTTATTTTCTTGTATTAGAATTATATTCTCTTGAGGTTTGGTGGCATTCATTTAAATGAGGAAAACTTAGCTTGATGTGGCATTATGGTAATAAGACCTCTTTTGTCTGGATTCCCTGTCACCTTTCTCCCATGTCCTCCATTTTCTTGGGTTTACGTCCTCATTTTGGTATAGTGTGTTTTCTAGTTGCTTTTTGTGAACAGATATATGAAAAGAAAACATTTTGACCTTGTGTGTGTCTGAAAATATGTTTTCCCAGTTTTGGAACAGAATTTAAAAATTACCTCAATTTGAGTTTCTAGGGCCTAAGCAACTCAGTATTTCCTAGGCATGCTTTGAGTTTCTTTTGTCTTTTTTTTTTGAGACAGTCTCACTCTGTTGCCTAGGCCAGAGCACAGTGGCGTGATCTTGGCTCACTGCACCGTCTGCCTCCTAGGTCCAAGCGATTATTCTGCCTCAGCCTCCTGAGTAGCTGGGATGCCACCACGCCTGGCTAATTTTTGTATTTTTAGTAGAGATGGGTGTCTTACCATGTTGGACAGGCTGGTCTCAAACTCCTGACCTCAGGTGATCCACCTGTCTTGGCCTCCCAAAGTGCTGGAATTGTAGGTATGATGCTGGGTATAAAATTCTATCCATGAAATCCTTTTTCTTCACGATTTTGAAGGCATTGCTCTTTTGTCTTTTTTGTCCCAGAGTTACTTTTGGGAGGTCTGAAACATTCTGATTCCTGACCTTTTGCATGTGGCCTGTTTTTTCCCGTCACTGGAAACTTACAGGATCTTCTCTTGGTTCCCAGGCTTCTGAATTTTCCTGATGATGTGTTTTGGTGTGGGTCTTAATTTTTAGTAAAATTAAGACACTCACACATCCTTGTACCAGTGAGAATGCCATATAGTTCACAAAATACCAAAAGGACCAGGTGTCAAGCATACTCACCATGCCTTGCCCAACCAACCCACCAGACTATCTTAACCCCCTCTGTTTCTATGGTCTCCATCTGTCCTGTTAGAGACATTTCCCAGATGTTTGATGATTTTTAGTTGTTTGTTTACAGTTGAGAATGGGGTCTCGAAAAGCTTTTTGGAAGCATTAAGTCCATGAATGCGTCTTGGGGACTATGAGTTCACTGTAGGGTGGTCTGGCTGGAATGTTTCCTTGTCAATCTCATGTCAGTACCTCTAGTCATCTTCTCCTGGCTGGTCAGATGGCCCAGAGAAGGATTTATCCATTCAAGTAAAATATATTTATTGGGTGTATACCCCAGGCACTGGGACATAGCAGTGAACAAAACTGGCAAAAATTCCTTCTCTCATGGAGTCTGTGTTCTGGTGGAAGAGATTAGCCATAAATGAGATAAATGAATACATGTAGTATGTTAACCAATGATAAGTGGTAAGGAGAAAAATAAAACAGGGAGGTAGATATAAAAGCACTGGAGGAATGAGATTGAAATTTGAGGTGACATGGCCAGGGAATGCCTGGTGAGGGAGATGCCTTCTGAGTAAAGACCTGAGGGAGGTGAGGGAATGAGTCTGGGTGTATATTAATACTAGGGAAGAGAGGTCCAGGCAGAGGGAACAGGTGCTGAGGTACAGGTATGTGGGGTGTGATTGAGGAGGCACACAGGACCTATCTTGAATTTTTTCCTTTTGTGGAGACAGAGTCTCACTCTCGCACCCAGGCTGGAGTGCAGTGGTATAGTCTTGACTCACTGCAATCTCTGCCTCCCGGGTTCAAGCGATTCTCCTGCCTCAGCCTCCCGAGTTGTTGGGATTACAGGTGTGCACCACCATGCCTGGCTAATTTTTGTATTTTTTTCTTTTTCTTTTTTTTTTTTTTAGTAGAGATGCAATTTCTTGATGTTGGCCAGGCTGGTCTCAAACTCCTGACCTCAGTTGATCTGACCACCTCAGCCTCCCAAAGTGCTGGGATTACAGGCATAAGCCACTGCTTGCAGCCCCTCCTGACTTTCACATTCACTGTGCTCACTGCCGTGCAGCTGCCCATGTAAACATATTTATTCTGTTCGTTATCTATCTCTCCTCACTAAAATTTGTGAATAAATAAACCTAATGTATTTAAGGAGAGGTTTCATCTAGACAGTAAAAAGAAACAAATTTGTCTTGGTATCCAGAAAGTGTCTTCATTTGTCTGAGAAAATTAATAAGAAGGAGATAAGGCATAATTATATTCTGATTTTAGAATGTTATTTTTCTTTGCCATTTTTCCGCCAGGTTTTATAGGTTCTCCCAATCCGGTTGAGATTATTTATATAATAAAAGCAACGTGTTCTTTTTTTCCCCCAAGAACATTTTATAACTTTTACATTTTCATTTAGAAAGAAGGGTTTTGGTGGAACTGCAGGAATGGCATTTGTGGGAACAGTGTGTTCAAGGAGCCACGCAGGCGGGATTAATGTGGTACGTTGTTCTTGATGTTTAACTTTGGATGTTTGCACTGGGACAATATCAAGCATTTATTGACTGTATACTTCCTCCCCTGTTCCTTAAAGCAATATTTTGAGTGTTATGAGGGACATGGTAGAAGTGACAGATGTGTTCTTTCCCTAGAGACTGGGTCAAGTTTTTAAATATGTACTATGTGTACTAGCTCTTTATTTATTTATTTATTTTATTATTTTATTTTACTTTAAGTTCTGGGATACATGTGCAGAACATGCAAGTTTGTTACATAGGTAAACATGTGCCGTGGTGTTTGCTACACCTATCAACCCGTCATCTAGGTTTTAAGCACCTTATGCATATTTGTTCTAAAGCTCTTCCTCCCCTTTCCCCCTACCTCCCGACAGGCCCTGGTGTGTGAAGTTCTCCTCCCTGTGTCCATGTGTTCTCATAGTTCAACTCCCACTTATAAGTGTAGCTCTTTACTCTTTATGGGTGAGGAAACAGATTTTAGTGAATTAAATTAGAACCATCAACTTGTTCTCCTATAAACTATCATGAGTAATCTATAGGTGCTAAAGTGGTTGATCTCTTGCTGGAAGGATCTATCTCCATCATCAATGTGTGATTCATGTTACTTTTTTACTAGACTGAAATGTATAAAGACTTGTTGGATGCTTGATTTATTGTATAGGCTGTGAACAATGTAGTGAATAAATTTCCTTTTGTGAAAAAATAATCTGAGCAGCAAAACGTTTTCTTTGTGTTCAGAAACCTAATCACTACCTTCATGTGTCTGAACAGTTTGGGCAAATCACTGTGGAGACATTTGCATCTATTGTTGCTCATGAGTTGGGTCATAATCTTGGAATGAATCACGATGATGGGAGAGATTGTTCCTGTGCAGTAAAGAGCTGCATCATGAATTCAGGAACATCGTGAGTACCTGGGTTCTTTTTTCTTCTTTATATGGTATTGTAGATCCATGTTTCTTACACTGTGAGGGATATTCATGTCTACACTGGGAAAACAAAATGTTATTTCTGGTTCCCTGAAATTAATTACCTGACACACCAATGAGAAGTCTATTTTTTTCCCCAGCCTTTTAGATTCAGGGAGTACATGTGCAGGTTTGTTACCTGATGTATAGCTGAAGTCTGTTTTTTAATTAAATAATTCCAGAGAGCTTTTAGAAGGCAACACTTATGTAGACACAAGTATGTAACTATACTCTTCTGTAAACCAATTATAGACTGAAAGAGTGTAAAAACATGGTAAAGTTTATATCTGTAGTAGAAATTAGGGGGGAGTTTCTGCTAGATTCAGTATGGATTGGATTTCATTGAAGGACTGTGTAAGAAATTGCTTCACAAACACCTTTTTGAGAAAGTGCTGCATTGTCACTGTAAGTAGAAGAGATCGTGACTTATTTCTGTCAACAAACCCTGTTTTATAGAGAGAAAGGTGGGAGGGAAGACAGAGAAGAGGAGAGAGAATGGCTAACATTCATTAAGCTCTTTTTATGTACAGGCACTGTTGTAGGCTTTTAAAAAGATTGTCCACTTATTGCTCATCAGTGAATTGAGGTACACATACTTTATCTCCATTTGCAGATGAGGAAACTGAGGTCACACATGCAAATTGCTGACTGAGATTCAAAGCCAGGAAGTCAGAGCCTGTGATCTGATCTTAGAACCCTTTCCTGTCCTGAAGCTAAAAAATAATTATAGTGGAAGATCCATGGTGGTTGGGCATCAGAAATACAGATTTCTAATGCAGATTCATCGTAATGCCAGTGAGGTTCCTTCCTAATTTAGAAGGCAGGAGTCCTAAGTAGAGAGCTGAACCTAACAGTAGTGTGTACGTGTATAGATGCTGAGCCTGAGTGAAAATTAAATATGAGAGATGGTATCTTTAACAAATACAGGGTGGACATGATGGATCATGCCTATAATCCCAACACTTAGGGAGACTGAGTTGGGAGGATCACTTGAGACCAGGAGTTCAAGACCAACATGGGTAACAGAGTAAGACCCTGTCTCTCAAAAAAAAAAAAAATTTAAAAAATTAACTGGGTGTGTTGGCACATGCCTGTAGTCCCAGCTACTCAGGAGATTGATGCAGGATCACTTGAGCCCAGGAGTTCAAGGCTGCAGTGAGCAATGATTGTGCCACTGTACTCCAGCCTGGGCAACAGGGCAAGACCTTGTTTCAAAACAAACAAGCAAACAAACACAGATGAAGATTTCACATGGGGAATATCTGTGGCCCCAAGTGTTCATGCCCCTTCCCACCTCTCTCAGGCTTCTGAAGCACTGACAGAGTAATAAAAACTTATGTCAACCAGCCTTTGTGCTAAAGATCTGTGTGGGCAAGACAATTCTAGTCACATGCTAGTATAAAGGGAAGTACTCAAGCAGAATTTACAGTTTTTGAACAAATACTAGGCTCAAAAATAGATATGGAAGAATTAAAATAACACTTATGAAAATCCATACTTTATAAAATAATGTACATAAGGAAAGTCATATGTTTGTAAAAGATTTCCTATAGTAGAGGGAAGTAAATTTAGCATTTGCTTTGGCCAGCAGTGAAGTTGAGAAAGATGTGGATTCAGGGAAACAAGAAATGATTAATGAACAATGAGACAAGTGAAGAGATTGAAATAAAAAAGCATTCAGAGTTAAGGAGGGAATGTTAGGAAACAGTGCCATAGTGGAATTTAATATGGTATAGGAAACAGTGAAGAGTGGACCCATACTTTATTCACCAACTTGTCAAACATTTATTGAGCACTGACTACATGCCAGACTTTGTTCTCAGCATTTGGAATACCTCAGTGAGTTAGATTGACTTGCCCTTCAAAGAGTTTACATTGGTGAGGGGTGGGAGACAATCTATAAACATAAGAAAATCAATAATATAGAGTGTTAGAAGGTGATAAGTGCTATGTGAAATAAAATAGAGTGGAATATGGAGGATTGGGAGGGCTGAGGGTGGTGAAACAGCAGAACAGGCTTCAGTATGACAAAACTGGATGTTAGTAACAGAAACTTTGAGTGAGGTGGTAAGTGAGTTGGTAGTTAAAACTACTCCCCTAAAGTAAACCCTATGGCAAAGAGACTTACAGTATAATTAAATATTAAGTAAATATTAAGCATTTTGAGGAGAATGGTGTTTAGAATATTATATTGAAAACAACACATATCGACATTTAAATGTGAAGATAACATGATCTCAAATATAAGGTTTCCATCATTTTCCCCAAGGGAAGAGCCAAAAAAGTGTTTTTTTTTTTTTTTAAATTTGGTTGACTTGAATGTGTATACGCTTGCTAGGGATATGGTAGACAGAAAGGGAGATCTGAGAGAGTCTCTGTAGCTGCAGGGGAGACTAGCCCTACAGGAGTTGAGATAGAGGGACACTGATAGCTTGAAGGGACCTGGTAGAGAGGATTCCAGGGGAATTATTCAGCATTATTCTCCCAGTGACTTTGTATCTCTTGAATAGAAGTGTTGAAAGTGAGTACCTATGTCTTGCCCAGCTTGGTGGGAAAGCTTTTGATTTTTCACCGTGGTGTATGATGTTGGCTGTGGGCTTTTCATATATGGCCTTAATTATATTGAAGTGATTTTCCTCTTTCTAGTTTGTTGAGATTTTTTGTCGTGAAAGAATGTTGAATTTTATCAAATGCCTTTTCAGCACCTGTTGAGATGATTATGTGACTTTTATCCTTGATTCTGTTAAAATAGTGTTAATACATTTTTGTATGTTGAACCATCTTTGTGTCCCAGGTATAAATCTCATTTGGTCAGAGGGCCTGATGTTTCTGATGTGTTGTTGAGTTCTGTTTGCTAGTATTTTTTTGAGGATTTTTACATTTACGTTGTTAGGGATATTGACTTATGATTTTCTTTTCTGATTGTGCCATCTCTGACTTTGATGTTAGGGTGATGCTGGCCTCATAAAATGAGTTTGGAAGTGTTCCTTCCTCTTCAATATTTTGAAAAGACTATTTCTGGAATGGAAATTATGCAGTCTTTTATTTTTTTTTAAGTTACCCTAGAAATTATAACACATGTTCTTGATTTATCATGTCTACTATTAAATCTTATCCTTCCCCAAACAGTTCAAAGACTATATAGTGCTTTAACTCTGTTCATCAGTTTCTTGACTTATATAGCTGTGTGTCAGGAAGATATTAGTGATTAATGAAAATTGTTTATTGTCATTCATTTAGATTTTGACCACTGCCCTTGCCCTTTGGTCCTCTTGCATCTCTGACCTTCCATTTGGTATCCATTTTTCAGTCTGATCAAAGAACTACTTCTGACTTTGCTTTAGTCTGTGTTTAGTAGTATATATCTCTTAATTTTTGTTTTTGTTTTTCTCCTGAGGGTGTCTTTATTTCTCTTTTTTTGAAGATTTTTTTGTTGAATATAGAATTGTAGATTGTCAGTTATTTTTCACCATATTGGGATTTTTCCATTATCTGTTGCCTTCCTTGTTGTTGAGATGTCAGATCATTATTCTGTTGAAGTGAATCTATTTACCTGTGGCTGTTTTTACAATTTTCTCTTTAAACTTACTATTTTTTTTAAGTTTCATTATCTGTTCCTATTGTAGAAAGAAACAAAACCACGCATACTCACGTATGTTATGTATATACAACATACTACACATACATGTCTTCATATCCTGCTCAGAAAGTTTTTGGTGTTTTAAAGTTTGTGGCTTGAAATATTTTTTTTCTTCTTTTTAAAATTTATTTATTATACTTTAAGTTCTGGGGTACACGTGTAGATCTTGCAGGTTTGTTACATAGGTATACATGTGCCATGGTGGTAGTTTGCTGCATCCATCGCCCCAATCAGAAAATGCTCAGTCATGTCTTTACAAATTGCTTCTTTACATATTGCTTGTGTACACAGGTTGTCTGCACATTTGCTGTCTCTTATTCTTCTGTGATTCTAGTGAACTGTGTATTAGATCTCACTATATCTCCTTTGTCTTTTATTTTTTAAAATATATGTTTGCCGAGGACGAGCTTGGCCGGGAGACTCCCACCTAGGTAGGCTGAAGGTATTGAGAGAGGCAGACACCCAGATAGCCAACAGAGTGGATCTATCCTGGGGACCAGCAGCCTGAGAACCTGTGGGGCTTGCAGCTCTCCAGGACTGAGGGCCCTGAGCAGAGATTAATCCATGTATTTATTTGCAGTTTGACAGGTGATTCTTATTACACGCGCAGGTGTTTTACATATACACATGACAGAGGATATACCAAGTAGGCGGCTGTTACCTGCCTACCACTAACTTCAGACTACAAGCATCCTCCACAAAGGAGCCTTGGGGGCAGAGTAAACAATGTTTCTCAGCATGTTTCCTATATTTTTGTTTGTTTTTTTTTTTCTTCTGGGTTATTTCTTCTGACACTTTTCATTTCACTGATTCTGGCTTCATATGTATTTTGTCTGTTGTTAAAGTTATCCATTGAATTATTCATTTTGCTTATTTCATTTGTCAGATTTCTGCCTGGTTCTTTTTCAAATCTGATATATTAGTTTTGTAGATTTTAGTTCCCTGCCCAAATTTTCATGCTTTTCACTTTTGTCCCTGATCATAGTAAGCATAAATGTTTTATGGCTATCATTTGATAATCCTGGAACTAGTATATTAGGAGACTTTATTAGACTTTATTTGCTGTTTTTTTTCCCCTTTCTTGTAGTGTATTGTGGCTTCATGTGGTATTTTATATTGTGTAGCCATTATATTTAAAATGTTTTTTTAAAGAATAATTTCTGAACTAGGATGAGGTTATCCTAGGTAATATTTTCTTTTATCTTTCCTCAGATTCCTTTTTACTAGCAAGGTAATATTAAACCTTCTTTTTTTGAGGGCAGATTTCCTACCCTCTACTTCCTAGGCTGTTTAATAAATATTAGTTTTTTTTTTTTTGCCTTAACAAACCAAGCTTTTATTTCCAGCAACTTCCAGCTGATACAAACACATAGAAATACAATCTCACCAAAGAGCTAAGAAGCCCTCCAGCACACACTCAATTTCAGCATGCAGCTAAGACCACACATTATGTTTGAGGCTAGTGATGTTGTAGATGTTTCATTTTTTTTTCCCTCAGGTAACTCAGTCATTGGGAGCCAGTTCTGTTTAGTAAAATGGATAATATACCTTCATAATAAGATTTTTTTGTTATTTTTTATGATATTTTGGGGGCATAGTGGTATTCTTATGCCTTGCTCTTAGATTCCTGGAAGTGTGAGTTGCTCTTCCTGGGAAGTGCCTTTCTAGAGAAATGGCTTTCCTAACTCTGCCCCTCAGTGTCACCTCCATCAGCAAGCTTCCATAATCAAGTGTTCTTTTTCTTAATCTAATTCAGTACCAGCACTTACAATCTCCTCTTAAGACTTCCTAATCCTAGGCTGTGGGAATCAGCATAGTAATGGTGGAAATGTGTTCTGGGAATTTTCAGAGATCTCAGATATTTTCTGTTGTTATATACTGCTTTGACATTTTATGTTCTAAATGTGGAAAAATTTTTTTTTCATCATTTTCAGGTAAAACATTTTCATCATTGTCGATTACCTTTTGAAGCCATTTTGGAAAAGTCACGTAGACGTGAGAAGAGAGAGGAGGAGAGGTTATAAATCATTAATATTGTGGAGTCTAGAGGTGATAGAGAATAGAAATACTTGAGTTGCTTTCCAAGCCAAGTATCAGGAGAAAGGTCATTCTTATTGCTTTAGGTGCCAGCCAGGGTTGGCTAGTGAAAGGGCATCATCACTGTGGCCTCCAAAGCATCTTAAGGTCTCATTGAAGGCCACAGGGGATGTTACTATCTCCATCTGTTAAAAAGCACCAGAAGTGTCTATGATTTTGTTATGCTTTTCAGTTCTGTAGTCAATTCATTGTGGGTGAAACTTTTTTTTTATTCTGGTAGATTGCTGAAGGATCAAACATTTGAAACACTGTTTATGAGAAAATATCTTTCAACTACTAAATAATGAGCGTATTTAAAAAATAACTTGTTTAGAGGTGGTAGACTTTATGTAGGTTAAAATTAGGGACTAAAATATAGGACTCTACATATGCCTGCACAAGTTCTGTGGCCATTGTCTAATTAAATATATATAATATATAAAAATATATTTATAAATTATATATATATTGTAAATTATACATATTTAAATATATATTTAAATGTGTGTGGGTGTTTTTTTGTTTTTTTGTTTTTGTGAGACAGGGTCTTGCCTTGTTGCCCAGGCTGGAGAGCAGTGGCATGATCATAGCTCGCTGCAGCCTTAAACTCCTCCCATTCCAGTCTCCTGAGTAGCTGGGACTACAGGTGTACACCGCCATGCCCAGCTTATTTTTTGTACAGACAGGATCTCACTATGTTGCCCAGGTGGCCTTGAACTCCTGGGCTCAAGTGATCTTCTTGCCTTAGCTTCCCAAAGCACTGGGATTACATTATTAAATATATTCCTACAGAAAACATTATTGCATGTGTACTCTGTGGCAGGCACTGTACTTAACACGTAAAGATCAACAATACAAAATAAGAAACAATTACAAGCCTGTGTTTAAACTGCAGTCTTCTTTGTTTATCACATAATTATTATATACTGCTTTGACATTTTTACTTGATGTCTAATAGCCTCAAACTCGTGTGGTCCCTCCTAAAGTCATCCTAAAATCTGACCTACCCATAGTCTTCCCCATGTGAGTTAATGGTAACTCCTTCCTTCTTGTATCCCAGGACAACAACCTTGGAGTCATTCTTGATTTCTCTTTTTTCTCACTCTTCATCTTAATGGCTGTTCCTTTAAAAGAAAAACAATCCAACCACTTCTTACAGCTCCCACTGTTATCATTTTGGTCCGTCATCATCTGTTTAGTGAATTGCTGTAAGAGCCTTCTTTGTGGTCTTTCTCCTTAACAGAACAAGTATGGTGGTCCTATTAAAACATTAGTCAAATCATGTCACTCCTGCTCAGCACTTTCCATGGTCTACCCCTTCCAACTTCCTCATTCCACTTATAGTAGAAAGCCACATTCTTACAATGGCCTATTCCCGTCTTTGCTGACTGTACCTCTCATGATTCATTTCCTCACTGACTCAGCTGCCAGGAAAGCTTCTACCTTAGAGTTTTTGCATTTGCTATTCCTTCTGTCTGTAGTGTTTTCCTCCCAGATACCCAGTTTTGATTGAACTCTCACATGTTTGAGGTGCCTGTTTTGACTGCCCTTTTAGAACCACAAGCATCCCTTCCTCTGCAGAGCTCATCACCCACATAGTACTCATTACCTTTTGATATGCTATTAATTTACTTATTATATAAGCAAATCACTGAATCATAATCATAACCTTTACAGGGACAGGGATTTTTGTTTGCTGTGTTCATAGTTTCATCCCTTGCACCAAGAAGAATGCCTTGTACATAATAGATACTCAGTAAATATTTGTTGAATGACTGGTTGATTGATATTGCAGAAAAGGACTCCTTCCCACAATATTCTTAGTAGCAAGAAAAAGAATAAGGAAGACAAGTCTTTCTGTTATTGTCAGAAGCCTTGTGCTAAATCTTTTCTTTCCATGAGTCAGAATTTTGCCTTTGCCTATTCTTTTATTGCAAACCATTGATTGTTCATGTTCTTTCTTTTTTCCTTCTCTGCCAGTCTTTTAAAATCCTTCTGCATCCTACATCTATAGACATTTTTTTTTTTTGTCAAACAGCAGTTAACAGTACCAAAATGTTCTAGACAGACTGCATCCAATCCAAGAGGCAGGAGTTAGTACTATCAACTCTGCTGGAGACCAGTTAGCAAAGAAGAGTTTAACATGACTGCTCAGGGCAAAAAAATATTTCTTAGAGTTCCTTGGAGGTACAAAAGACCCAGCCATAAATAGGGATGCTCCTTCATTAACTATAATGCAACATAGCTTTCACTCCTGCTGCTACTCTGGTACCATTGCTCAAACTGATGAAAAAGAGATTCAGAGTACCAAATTTCCTGAAAAAATACAACTATATATAATATATAAATTTTATTGTATTTATTTAAACTGTACATGTTTTGATATACATATAGATTGTGAAATGGTTAGTCAAGCAGATTAACACATCCATCATCCCACATTGTTGCCCATTTTGTGTGTGTGTGTGTGGCAAAGAGCACCTAAAATCTCTTTTAGCAAAAATCCTGACTATAATATGATTATTACATATAGTCCTCATGCTGTACCTGAGATCTCTAGACTTGTTTGCCCTACATATCTGCTACTTTGTATCAGACCTACATCTCCCATTTCCTCTGCTTCCACGGTAATCAGTGTTTTATTTTCTGTCTCTGGGTATTTGACTTCTTTTTTTAGACTCCGAAATAAGTCATGCAAGATTTTTTTCTTTTTGTGTCTGGCTTGTTTCATGTAGCATAGCATCCTCCAGGTTCATCATGTGGTGGTAAATGCCAGGATCTCCTTTTTTAAGGATGAATAATAATCAGCCTTATAAAACTGTTGCCAGACACTTGGTTTGTTTCCATATCTTGGCTAATGCTGCACTGAAAATGGGAGAATGCAGACATCTTTATGAGGTGGTGTTTTCATTTTCTTTAGGTGTATACCCAAAAGTGAGATTGCTGGGTCATATGATAGTTCTGTTTTTAATTTCTTTAGGGAACTCCTATTGTTTTCCACAATGGGTGCACCAGTCTGTATTCCCATCAACAGTGCTCAAGGGTTTCCTTTTCTCTGTACTCTCACTAGCACTTACTATCTCTCTGTCTTTTTTTTTGAGATGGTGTCTCTCTCTGTCGCCTAAGCTGGAGTGCAGTGGCACGATCTCGGCTCACTGCATCCTCCTCCTCCTCCCAGGTTCAAGCGATTCTCCTGCCTCAGCCTCCCAAGTAGCTGAGATTATAGGTGTGTGCCAGCACACCTGGCTAATTTTCATATTTTAATAAAGTGAGGTTTCACCATGTTGGCCAGAGTGGTCTTGAACTCCTGACCTTGTCATCTCCTTGCCTCTGCCTCCCAAATGCTGGGATTACAGGTGTGAGCCACCGTGCCCAGCCATCATGTCTTTTCGATGATAGCCATCCTAATGGGTGAGGTGATATTTCATTGTGGTTTTCATTTGCACTTCCCTGTTTGACAGAGTCTGACTCTGTAGCTCAAGTTGGAGTGCAGTGGCGCAGTCTCGGCTCACTGCAATCTCTGCTGCCTGGGTTAAAACAATTCTCCTGCCTCAGCCTCTCGAGTAGCTGGAATTACAGGCACCCGACACCATACCCAGCTAAATTTTGCATTTTTAGTAGAGATGGGGTTTCACCATCGTGGCCAGGCTGGTCTTGAACTCCTGACCTTGTGATGCACCTGCAACAGCCTCCCAAAGTGCTTAGATTACAAGCATGAGCCACCGTGCCCAGCCCCGTGATTATTAATGATATTGAGTACCTTTTCATGCACCTATTAGCCATTTTTATATCATTTTTGGAGTAATGTCTATTCAAGTCTTTTGTTCATTTTAAAAGCAGAGTTAATTTTTTTTTGCTATGGAGTTATGTGAGATTTAAAAAGTATATTTTGGATATTAATACCTTATAAGATGCATGGCTTGCAGATATTTTCTCCCAATCTGTAGACTTTTCATTTTTTTGGCTGTTATCTTTGCTGTGCAGAGCTTTTCAGTTTGATAGCTGTAGTAACCAACACAGTATAGTAGTGCTATAAACACAGACACCTAGACCGATGGAACAGAATAGAGAGCCCAGAAACAAATCCAAATGTGTAGTCAATTAATTTTTGACAAGTGCACCAGGAGGATACAATAGGGAAAGGATAGTTCTCTTCAATAAATGGTTCTGGGATAACTGGATTTCTATATGCAAAATAATGACGTTGGACCCTTATCTTACACCATACACAAAAATCAACTCAACATGGATAAAATACCTAAATGTAAGACTTGAAATCATAAAACTTTCTAAGAAGAAAACATTGAGGAAAAGCTCCTTGACATTGGCCTTAACAATGATTTTTGGATATCACACCAAAAACTCAGGCTACAAAAGCAAAAATAAAATAGAATTTTAATGTGACGTGGATTCGTCAAAGATATAGGTGATGTATAGGTGTATTTTCCACTAGTTTTCAAAGGTAAAAGTAGCTCGTGGGGCTATCTGAAAGTATTTTATAGTTACTGAGTAAAACAGTAGCTAAAAAAATCCCAGGTAAAATCTCACATAGCTCAAGTTGGACAATTTCTTAGGCCAGCTAACCTTCAAAGTACTAGCCATGGTTCCCAGGAATTATCATAAAAGTTATTATATTTAAAGCTCAAATTGAAAACATCATATAGGAGTAGCTGAAATTCTATACTGTGCAGTCTGCCTCTTGATGGCTAGTGTGCATCTGAACTGGAGTTGTCCATTCACATTATTTTTGCAGAGCTCCTAGTATGTGTTAATAGGCATGGGTGAGCATACAGTGTTATCCTTCAGAATAGAAAATGAGACAACATACAGCTAGCTTCCAATATTTTAAGAACCTTTACTGTGTTAGATAAATAAAACTTTTTCTGTATAAGGCTAGATAATTTTTAAAGTCTCTTCAGATACTGAGAATTATCATTTTGTATTTCAATGTAAGTAATATGTTTTAAAGATATTTTATTGGAAGTACAATATATTGTAATGAAATAGTGAATTCTTATATAGTAGCTGAAGTAATGTTCAGTATTTATCAGGAGTAGACATGAATTCTCATTTATGTCCACTTTTATTAGCTTCTTTTCTGTCATTTAAAATATTCACTTTTTGTGGGCTAAAGACATGACTTAACATTTTCAAAGTGAGTAATCACTGTGACATAAGATCTTTTTCTTAATGTTTATTATAGAGGTTCCAGAAACTTTAGCAGTTGCAGTGCAGAGGACTTTGAGAAGTTAACTTTAAATAAAGGAGGAAACTGCCTTCTTAATATTCCAAAGCCTGATGAAGCCTATAGTGCTCCCTTCTGTGGTAATAAGTTGGTGGACGCTGGGGAAGAGTGTGACTGTGGTACTCCAAAGGTCAGTTTAATTTTTGAATTTTGCTTTGTAAAATTGCCACGATATGTGCAAGAAATAAAATTGCTTTTTTTGGGCAACTCTGGCATAGGAGCTAACGTAAAATTTGGTGGCAAAATGAGGATTGTTATTTTGTTTGTGTGGCTATGTTTCAGGGATTGGTCATCATCTTCTCAGAGTATGACTAATGGTGCCATCTGTTTTGAAGTCAGGGAATGTGCCATGTTTATTCTCTATTTTTTTTTTTTTTTTTTTTTTTTGCTGTCTTCTATGATTTACGTTATGGTTATTAGGTTATTTATTTACTTTAAAGAATGAATCCGTTTTTCACCTGGCTCTTTATTTGTAAGCTTTCACCATTCTGGGACTGCCATTGCAGAAATATTTATTTAGCTGGACTCATTTTAAACATGAGTTGGAGCTGGCCCATCCTCCAGAGTCCTTCAGTATTCAAAGTTCTTGCTACTCAAAGTAGCTCTCTCCCTTTATTAACCTTCATTGTATATACTGATATCTGGCTTTTTGACCTGTTAATGCACACTCATTGTTCTAAACCCATGCCCATCTTTGTTAGGATTGTTCGATAGCCATATTCCTTATCATACTTAGCCATGCTCCTCTCAACAAGGCCTGCTTGAGCCCTTTTCTCCTAGGCCTTGCATTGAATTTGAAAGACACTTGTTCAACTGTGTGTTAAGTTCTCTACTGTATTCTCAGTCTTCTCCACTAGTGCATCTTTTTCTTCCCTACCTGACCATGCCTGCATTTTATTAGGTGACTTTGCTTTCCAGAAAGGTAGTATATGTCTTATAATGGAGCTGTGTTGGGCTTTTATTGCAGTATGATGCACGTCAGGGACTTTTGGTATGTATCTTGCACAGTATAACCCTCATAATAACCCTAAGAGATTGGTAGTTTTAATAGTCCCATTTTCAGATGAGGAAAATGAGACCTAAGCAAGTTATGTTTAATTTCTAAATTAAGATGCCATCAGGATGACTAAGACCATTCTCTTTCTAGGCATTCTCAACTTCTTCCTGTATTGGTCTTGTTTTCTTCTAACTTTACTAGCAAACTTACTCAAATAGTAATCTATATTTGCTTCTTGAGCTTTCTCACTACAAAATTACTCTTAAAAAATACTTTCTCTCCCTCAAATATCACAGGGTGTTTTTTGGTATAAAAGTTTCAAATAGGGCTGGTGTGGTGGCACGCACCTGTAATCCCAGCACTTTGAGAGGCTGAGGTGGGAGGATTGTTTCAGGCCAAGAGTTTGAGACTAGCCTGAGCAACATAGCAAGACCTTGCCTCTTAAAAAAAAAAAAACGCCAAATATGGTGGTGTGAGCCTATAGTTCTAGCTATCCAGAGGCTGACGCGGGTGGATTGTTTGCGCCTTGGAGTTTGAGGTTACAGGGAGCTATGATTGCATCACCGCACTCCAGTCTAGGCAACAGAGTGAGACCCTGGCTGGAAAAAAAAAAATTTAAATAGTAAGTAAAAGCAACCTTACACATAATTTTTTCCCCCATAAATCTTTTCGTTTCTTTTCTTATAAGAGTGATGTGTTTCTTTTTAGACTCTTCCATACATTTGTATACAGTAGGTACATTTATAAATATTGAGCTTGTTTTAGGATTTATTTTTACTTTAATGTGGTAAGAATACTTAACATGAAATTGATCCTTCTAAGAGATTTTTAAATGTCTAATATAATATTATTAAGCCTGAGTATTATGTTGTATAGCACATCTCTAGAACTTTTTCATTGCGTATAACTGAAACTTTATATCTGTTGATCAGCAACTCCCCATTTTCTGCTCCATGAGCACCTGGCAACCACAATTCTGTTCACTGCTTTTATGAACTTGACTATTTTATATACCTAATATAAATGGAATCACACAGTATTATGTCCTTTGTGGCTGCCTTATTTCACTTAGATGGTATTGTATACTCAAGTTTCATCTATGTTGTTGCAATAACAAGATTTCCTTCTTTTTTTGGAAGTAGTATTCCATTGTATGGGTGTATATGTATGTATATATGTACTTTTTTTTATCTACCACATTTTCTTTATCCATTCAGCTGTTGACAGACATTTAGGTGGTTTCTACATCTTGGCTACTGTGAGTAATGCTGCAGTGAACATAGGAATGCTAATATCTCTTCAAGATCTTGATTTCATTGTAGATAAGTATCCAGAAGTGGAATTACTAAATCACACTCTGGTTATATTTTTAATTTTTAAAGGAACCTTCATAATATTTCCATAGTGGCAGCACCATTTTGCATTCTTCCAAATGGTGTACAAGAGTTCCAGTTTCTCCACATTCTTGCCAACACTTGTTGTCTCTTGTTTTTTTCCATGATAGCAGTCCTAACAGGTATGATGTGATATTTCATTGTGGTTTTGATTTGCATTTCCATGATGTTGAGTGATACTGAGCATCTTTTCATATACCTGTTGGACATTTGTGTGTCTTCATGGAGAAACGTCTATTAAGCCTTAGGCCCATTTAAATTAATTTATTTTTTGTTTCTTTTAACATTTTAATATATTTAGGGATGTAAATGCAGATTTCTTACAAGTGTATATTGCATATTGGTAAAGTGAGGGCTTCTCTTGTACCCATCATTCAAATAGTGAACATTGTACCCAGTAGGTAATTTTTCAGCTCTCCCATCCCTCCCATGCTCCCATCTTTTGGGGTCTCCATTGTCTGTTATTCCACTCTATATATCCATGAATACTGATTGCTTAGCTCTCACTTATAAATGAGAACATGCAGTATTTGACTTTCTGCTTCTGAGTTTTATCAGTTAGGATACTTAACTCATTTTAAGTCAGGTTATTAGTTTTTCTTTTTTTGCTATTGAGCTGTTACACTTCCCGCATATTTTGAAGGTTTATCCCTTATCAGATTTATGGTTTGCAGATATTTTCCCCTATTCCATAACTTGGCTTTTCACTCTGTTTATTGCTTCCTATGCTGTGTAGAAGGTTTTTAGTTTGATATAGTCCTACTTGTCTATTTTTGCTTCTGTTGCCTAAAATTTTGACATCATATCCATGAAATCATTGCCAAGACCAATGTCATGAAGCCTTTCCTCTATGTTTTCTTTTAAGAGTTTTACTGTTTCAGGCCTTACGTTTAAGTCTTTCATTCATTTTAAGTTGATTTTTGTGTATGGTGTAAGATAAGGTTCCAATTTCACTCTTTTGCATGTTGATATCCAGTTTTCCCAGGACCATTTGTCGAAGGGACTACCTTTTCGCCATTCTTTTTCTTAGCATCCTTGTTGAAGATCAGGTGATCTCATATGTGTGGGTTTTTATTTTTGCATTCTTTTTTTTGAGACAGAGTCTTGCTCTGTTGCCCAGGCTGCAGTGCAGTGGCGCAATCTCCTGGATTCAAGAGATTCTCCTGCCTCAGCCTCCCAAATAGCTGGGCTTACAGGTGCCTGCCACCATGCCCGGCTAGTTTTTATATTTTTAGTAGAGATGGAGTTTCACCGTGCTGGCCAGGCTGGTCTTGAACTCCTGAGCTCGTGATCTACCCGCCTCAGCCTCCCAAAGTGCTGGGATTACAGGAGTGAGCCACTGCTCCCAGCTATTTTTGCATTCTTTATTCTGTTCCATTTGTCTATATGTCTAAATGTCTGAACTGAGATAAATTGGGATATAAATTGGGATGGCTCAATATACAAAAACCAATTAACGAGATCAGGTGCAGTGGTGCATGCCTATAATCCCAGCACTCTGGGAGTCTTAGGCAGGCAGATTTCTTGAGTCCCAGGAGTTCAAGACCAGTCTAGGCAACATGGTAAAACCTCTTCTCTACAAAAAATACAAAAATTTGCTAGGCATGGTGACATGTGCCTGTAGTCTCAACTACTCAAGAGGCTGGGGCACGAGGATCACTTGAGCCCACAAGGCCAAAGCTGCAGTGAGCTGTGTTTGTAGCACTGCACTCTAGCCTGGGTGACAGAGTAAGACCCTGTCTCAAAAAAAAAAAAAAATTAAACCAATAGAATGGGAAAAAATTTTTGCAGTCTACCCATCTGACAAAGGGCGGATATCCAGAATTTACAAAGAACTAAAACAGATCTACAAGAAAAAAACAAGCCCATTCAAAAGTGGGCAAAGGATATGAACAGACACTTTACAAAAGAAGACATACATGAGGCCAATAAACATATGAAAAAATGCTCATCATCCATCACTGGTCATTAGAGAAATGCAAATCAAAACTACATTGAGATACCATCTTACACCAGTTAGAATGGCGATCATTAAAAAATCTAGAGACAACAGATGCTGGAAAGGATGTGGAGAAATAGGAACACTTTTACACTGTTGGTG